>MDKF010751174.1:0-15040 GCA_026770625.1 Nicotiana glauca | reverse complement strand
AAAATTCACAAACTATTTATTTTTGAAGTTTTGGGAATAATTCTCATATGAGGCAAAAATCACGTGCTCACAATGTTTGCCTTCATCTGCTGCAACTGGAAAATTGTGACAACATCTTGACCCTTCCACCTCAAGCCTCTAGCCATAAAACCAAGGTCTATTTATGTTGGAGTTGTACTCTTATAAGTTGAACCACCTACTAAAACTCTTTGACTTGATGTTCCGGGCTGTAGTTTGCCAAATAATGAAGTACAATCAGTCAGTTATTCTAAGTGATATTATAGATAAAATATGTATCTAATATATACATTTAGTATTTGAGTTTCACTTGCAGTTGTGTAGATGCAAAATCCAATATTTTTGGACCTTTTTTCTCCTCTTTTTTCAACAACTTCTTTACGTGCACCCCTTCCTCTCTTTTGAATAGTAGTTCCTTTACCCTTTTGAGGAAGTTGACTACCTATTCCTTTTTTAGCAAGCCTGCAGGAATCTGTAGAAGTTGGTGGTGATTGAGTTGAACTACTAGCTTTTGCTGTATCATCGCAAATAAAGTTTGAGGTTCCAGGTTGGATTGAACTTCACGTTGCAGCAGGTCGGCTTACTACCTGTGAGCTTTGGCTACCTTGCTGTGAAGGCATCCAATTTTCAGCATGCATATTAGAAAAAGAAATTCATCTTAAAAGTTAAAAAACTCCCTTTTTCCAATATTAAACATATAAACAAACTATTTTTCCAAGGTTGAATTACACCAATGATGCTTGTAGAGAATGGATTCAAATGGAGAAGAGAGGGACACCAAAGTATTTGTTGCTAAAGTTGCTGATTTTTAAACCCATGGACTCTTTGAGAATCCTCAATTTAGCCTTATAACAAATTGTCTTGCCAGCATACAATCCTAACTTGTTCTTGCACAATACCTGTATTTCTCATATCTTTATTTGAGGCTGCTAAGTTATTTCATCTTGAATTTTTTCGCAACATACTGAGAAGTACACAACTTGCTCTTGTTTGAAGTATCACATTTGTGTACTGGATAGTAGTTCTTTACTTTAAAATCACCAGAATCTTTATCAATACTAGTATTGCACACCCATTTGTATCTCTTTGATTTACACTTAGCCCTCATCCTACGTGGTTCATTTGATCTCAATTTAATCTGCACCTTATACTCAATTGCATAATTTGTTAATGCTTTCCTAAACTCTATAGCATTCTCAAAAATCATCCCAAGTTCAGCAAGTTCACAATTAGGATCATACCTGACTTTTGTACTCCGCATTGCTGGTATATCGACACCAAGAATAACTTCAAGACCTAACTCATTTGTGCTATCTTCACTATCAACCTCTAAACTATCAATAAACTGCTCATTCCTACCTAAATTACCTACATATCTGGAAGCCTTGTTTCTTCCAATATCCTCAAATCCTATATCAATACCTGCTTCTCCTAGTGGTATTTCCTCTATTGCAATTGGTTTTTTCCTCTGCTTACTCTACCTCTTGCTCCTCCTTTCCGCCCTTAAAAATCTCAATTCAGCATTAATCTCTGAATCATCTTATTCAGGGATAACATCTGCTTGTGAGTCATACTGTCAACATCTGATTGCACTCTATTTTGATCAACATTATGATCTTGTTCATCACCATTATGAGTTGGTTCAATGCCATTCAAATTTGACTGAGCATCATTGAGATCTAAGATATTTTCTAACTCTTCCTCATTTGGCTCAATATGTTTTTCAGTATTTATATTACTCCCAGGTTGCACTAGCTTTAAATTGGTTACTACCACCCCCACCTACTTCAGGCCCACATAGAAGACCCACTGAGTTTTCGAGTACTTCAGGTTGACTCACCACATGATGCAGATAAACCTAAAAAATATCACCATATTGTAAATATTTCACAAATTCAAATAATTAAAAATCAGATACGACTTGGATAATTCACTATTTTTTTTCTTTTGAAAAAAAACCCCTCGACAACTGTATACCCAATGTCTTTAGTATAAGCGGACAACTCAACAAGACTGAAATGACCTTTATCGATAGCAACAGAAAAGGCATCTAACCCTTTGTATTTTAGAACATGTTCTTCGACAAATGTACCCCCATAGTGAAAGCGAGTCAAAGTATAGTCATCCATAATATTCCTTTAGATAAAACACCAAAGGACCATCACAAAAGAAAACCTAAAAAAAACCCTAACTTTATCAAAAATTTAAAAAAAGAAGACCTAACTGCATAATAGAAATAAATAAAGCAGAGATTGGACTTTAAGCGCAAAAAACATCGTAGGACATTAGTAGAGAATAACAGATACCGGCGCCATTAACGAAAAGTAGAAGAATCTTGTTAAGTAACGGCGATTTCTTCAATTCCATTAGAGGAAAAGGAATGGAAATAATTTTGTTTAGGCCTTTTGTTTATTTGTGTCTGAATGAGAATGAGACTATATAGTGAAGTTGACAATTAAATGATGTGTCACAATTTTAATGGCTATTTATTTCACGTAGACAGAGATTGCAGGCAAGCGTTTGGTGAATTCATAAGCTTGCACAAAAAGTATGTAATTGGTATATTATATATGGAAAAGGGTCAAAATTATCCCTAAACTATGGGAGTTGGTACAATAATATCGTCCACCCACCTATTTTGAAAAAATTACCCTTACCGTTATCTTTTCGGCTCAAGAATGCCCTTACAACTAACGACCATGTTAGATAATTTTTTTTAATTAATTTCCACGTGTCATAACTGAAAAAGGTCAAAACTATCCCTAGACTATTGGAATTGGTACAATAATATCCCCCATCTCAAAAAATCTCTCCCCCCACCCCGTCCACCCTCCCCCTTTAGCGTGTGTACGTTCATATTTTTCTTGTTTTTCTCATCTTTTTTTTTGACCTTGCACTCTATTTGAATAATTACTACAAACATCATTAAAATTTTATTTTTAGACAATCAAAATTTTTTATCACCAATACTTTACGTCATACATCGTCCCATTGACCTAACTTAATACTCACCTAAATTAAAATAAACTCACCCACATTCTAAGACCCTTTTCCTCCGTTTCTTTCTCCTCTTTCTTTTAAAATTTATTCCACCAACTAGAACTCTCATACACACATTTTTTTCCCTAAGCAAACAAAACTCTCGTATAGTTAATCACCTTCCTCTTCCTATTACTTTGTATATCAAATGTACACATTAATACTCCAATTTTTTTCCATCACAAAAATATCATTCATCATCAATTTTTTTACTACACTTTACTACTTCATACAATAAGTTCAATCAAGTGTTTATTACAGTCACATTCACCAATAAGTCGTATTCTCTCATATTCTTAGGCATATGATCTCAAATATTTCTCTTGATTTAACCATCTCTTTTTTAAAATTGGCGGTGTTGACATAGCCTGAAGAGCATCCTCGTACAATAGCTTAATTTATGGACATGATCGGATGTTCAGACTATGGTGAGCCAATGAAGAAGAAAAAGGTCGAAGTCCGAGCAAAGATCAAATAAATCATTGGTATAATCAAAATTGGATGCGGAGTTGTCAGGAAATATACAACAAAAAATATTGCAAATGCTCAATGATCATTACTATTGGCAGAACAATAACTTATTAAACTATAAAATCTTACAATGAAGCATTAATTTCAAAGAGTACCTGATTTCACTCAGAAAATTGATGTAATAAAAATGTTAATTTAAAAATTAAATTAAGGCCGAAAAACTGAGATGGAAAGAGAGATCCGTGGGTGTTGAAGTGTGAAAATCTAAGACGGAGTAGGCTAATAAGTGGATATGGGGTGAGGTTTTAATTTAAGCCAATAGGAAATTAACACATAATAAATAATAAATTTTTTTCTTAATCAAAATAATGCTATTAGTTTTTAGGGTATAAGTGGGCCGAAAAGTTGATGTTAGGGGCCTGAATGAGCCAGAGTATTAACAATGAGGGCAACTTTTACAAAATAGGTGGACATATGGTATTTTAAAACTTAAGCGAATAGTGTAGGTGCAATTTTGGCCCTTTTCCGTATTATATATACGAAATGTGCTCAAATGGAAAGAAGCCTAGTTTAAGCTAGCGTTTGGCCATAGATCCCAAATTTATTTTGAAAATTTTGATTTGGGTGAAGTTTGGTTTGAAGATGAAAATGTGTTTGGACATACGTTTTCAAAGCATATTTTTCAACTTTAACATGTATATAATTCCCAAGTTTTGAGATTTTGCCCCAAAATCAGCAATTGTGGTGATTTTGGAATTTGAAATTTGGAATTTTGCCAAAATATGGGCAAAATTTATGGTCAAACATGAGTTTTGAAAATAAATCCCAAATTTTTTTGGCAAAACTCATGGCCAAAAGAGGCCTAAATGTCTAAATAAAAAACGGTACCATCTTTAAGGGTCGTTTGGTTGGAATACGATTTATACCGGTATAAGTTATACCGGTATAAGTTATACCGGTATAAGTTATGCTGGGATTAATTATACTGGAATTGTTGTTTATTCATTGATTGATATGTTGTATTAAGAATGACAATTGCATAATTTTTAACAAGAAAGTATAAATTATACCGGTGCTAATTATCCCACATTCTATAAGGTATAAGTTATTCTAGCGCCGAAATAATTTATATCTAATTTGCTATACAAAGAAAATATTAAGGTGATATTACCTTGTACCTTCTTATACCTAATAGCATGTCTCTCTATTCCGACGTTAATGTTAAGTGTTAAATGACTAATATATTTTCGGTTGAAGAGCTTCTTTATTTTTTACTCCAAACAGCCCACTAACAACCTTCTTCCTCCTCAACGCCACCTACATGGTTCTTTCCATCTTCAAATCGTTTCTAAATCTTCCAAAACCCATCACTACCATCTCTATATTATCACCTCATTCTTCTTGGCGTCCCGATTCAATCCCCTTTCCTACCACAAACCCAATATCAAGAATTGGCAACAAAATTCAACAATTTGGGTCATTATTTAATCCACCCATTCAAATTCAAGAATATGGGTCGTCTAAATACAGTACCAACAATAGCAATGGAACGATTGATACGGGTGATGGGGGTGGGAAAGAATACTTGTTGATGTCAGACGAGGAGTTAATGAGGCAATGTGAAATGGACACTTTCAAGTCTTCAGGTCCAGGTGGACAACACCGCAACAAGCGTGAATCTGCTGTTCGTTTGAAGCATAACCCTACTGGGATTGTTGCTCAGGTCTTAGTTTTTATGTTTTTGGTGAAATTTTCTATGACCCTTTTTTGGATTTTGAACTGAATTTTACTAATGTTTTTGGGTATTTGTGTATTAAGTTCTTTACACAGAAGGTATAAAAAATATTGAATATATTTAGAACAAATGGTAGTTAATCTCATTTAACAGGTTAAATTAGACGATGGTGTAAAAAGTTCATATCATTGTCCGTGTATATAACTTAAATCCTTGTGTATTTGGGTTTATTTTAGGCTGCGGAGGATAGATCCCAACACATGAATCGTGCCTCTGCTTTAACTCGTTTACGAGTGTTACTGGCTCTTAAAGGTATTCATTCCATCACTTTGTTGTTTCCACTAATATCAAATTGCAGATTTGCTTGATTATTTAAAACATTGCATTTTAACATGGTTTGAGGTTTTATATAACTGACCGCAACTTGTTTGGTACTGAGATGTTGTTGTTATATTTGAAGATTTCTCTATTAGAGTTACTTTTCAAAATTTACATTAATATGTGCTCCACAACCGCTGATTTGTTGGTTATATAAGTCAAACTAAAATCTTAAACTCTGTGCTATGTCAAATGCGTTCGTTGTGCAAAAAGTGAGTATGATTTTTTGGCTAATCAGCTGTGTACTATTTCCTTGTACCTCTAGTAACTTTGAGTTCTGTGATTAAGTGTTCTACGTGGAATTTTAAATGTATCAAGTGATGAGCTTGGAGTGCACTGTTGAGTTAGCAAAGTTGTGCCGGGACAACTAGTTGGGACACCCAAATAAAAACTGTTATTGTACCATTAAGATAAGAGCTAGAGCAGAGGGAGACCTACCTAATACACTGAACTAAAGAGGAGACTTGATAAGAAATTGTGTACTATTTCTTTGTCTTGGTGAAATGCATCCACTTTTCTTGTCTTGAGGCAGACATTTTCCTCGCACCAACTAAACCATATTTTTGACATTGGCTTGTTTAGGTGCAAATTCCCAGATCTTCAGAGCTTTAGTGTCTTGAGTTCTATGTTGCCACAAAATAGAGCTGAAAGGCTTTACGGATAGGCCGTTGACTAGGAATACAGAGAAGCAATAAAAGAAAGAGACAGGGTTTCCTAATGGATGAATGGTTGAAAAGTTGCTGGAAAATAAGGGTATTAATACAAAGATAAAAATAAGTATACAACTGTGTCATAATTGAAACCACACCTTATTTGATGGAAAATTTTCAATTTATCTTGTGCCACTCTGGAATCGGGCTGCAGGCTTACTTTATATGTTTAAGCTCATAAGCATAATTTTGATGCGGCTCTACAATTAGATGATGATCAATAAAGCTTCCATTTTTATTATTTTCATCTAGTTAGGAACAACATAGATCTTGATACATATACACCTCCTCAAGAGTTGCTTCAAATTCTTCCTGCTAAATCAACAATCAGGGGTTCAGATTGTGGCCCGCAGATTGGACCAAAGAATCCTAAGTTTGCTTTGGTATACTTCTCCTTCTTCATGTCTTTGGTAAATATTAAATGTTATGCAAGATGTTTTACTTTGTTGTGTTTCTTCTTTAATCCATAGGGAATGCAAGCTTTACTAGATCTAATTTTTGCTGTTGAAGGCTCGGTAGCAGATGCTGCTAAGAAGTTGGGGTATGTGTTGTGATATTTGCATCAAACTGTTGTTGATGTTTCAACACGTGCACTTTTGTTAGTGGATCAAAAGAAACAAAAAGTAATAAGTAGCTATTTTCTAGCACATTGACTCAAACTTGTTCCACTTAATAGTCTTTAACAAGTCAGGCTTCCTGCATAGGTCCCTCCAATCTCGTACTGTAACGTGGGCAGCACAGTACCTACTATACGTTTTGTTTTGCTGAACTTTCTGGCAGGTTAAGCACTGGGGCTTTATCAAGATTGTTATTATCTGATGATAATCTCAGAATGGCGGTGAACGAGTTCAGAATATCCAAGGTATGGATGCATGCCTTTAATAAATCTTTTAGCTCATAGGTATTGGAACTTGATTTCTTATTTAATTAATGGGAAGGGTCAAATACATCCCTCTACTATCATTTATTGTTTAAATGTATCCTCCGTTATACTATTGGGTGAAATTTGTCCCTACCGTCAAGCAAAGTTCTGAATATACCCTTAGTTTATCGGACTTGCCACGTGGAGGCTTCTAAGTAAAAGACCCAACCCACAGCTTAAAAAACCTATACCCATTTGGATAAACCGTGACCCGTTGGACCCCCTTCTTTCTAATGAGAAGTAGATCCAAAAAGTTCAATCCTAATCTCCGCCATCTTTTCCACTATGTGCCGCTGCTGGAGAACTTCAAATCAGCCAATCTTATACCCATCTTCTCCTCTCATCTTTCTCTATACAAATCTGAAACCCATATCCCTCAATTCTTTCTCCATCTTCAGGTATTTGGAGAAAATAGAATAGCTTATTCCGGCTACCACCTTCTAGAATCACTCAAACATCTAAAGATGATGCCACCTGAAAGTTCGATTTGTATTGATTTTGGCATCTGGTACCACGATGATTACACCTAAAAGTTCAAAAAATTAAATAAAATCCGGCAACTTAAAATGCAAAACTGGGTGCTGGTAAAATTAGAGTTTCTTGAGTACTTACACTATGGCTTATTTTTACTTTATTGATTTAGGAACCTAAGAGAATCAATTGCTGATTTACTTTTGAACTTTCATGAATGAATTCTACTTTGTTGCTAGAAAGTTTTCATAACTTGCGATTATTGTGAGCACAAAATTGGAATCGTTATGCCATTAGATCAGGTGATACAAACCATTTACATTAATGTTTTATTGTTGTTTCACCGTGGTAGTTTGTGTTGTTGTATAAGAGATTGTGTTTAACACGAAGAAGAGGTGTGGACTGTGGTGGTCTCTAGGCTTTTACCCAAATTGAAGAATACGATCAATAGAAAAATTGGATGAATTGTGGAAGTAGTTCAGCGGCAATGACACTTGAATCTGTTTTGGTGAAAGAAAATTATGGTGAAAGCAGGTGGAATTGGATAGTGAAATTATTAAGAAATATGAGTGGTGTTCATCTATAGAGATGAAGAAGGAAGAACATAGGCAGAGAGTGGTTTCCAACTTTGCTTGGGTCATGGGTTTTAATTGGGTATGGGCTTTTTAAGTTGTGGGTTGGGTCTTTCACTTAGAAGCCTCCACGTGGCAAATCCTTTAAACTAAGGGTATATTTAGAACTTTGCTTAACGGTAGGGGCAAATTTAACCCAATAGTATAACGGAGGATATATTTAAACAATAAATGATAGTAGAGGGATATATTTGGCCCTTTTTCCTTAATTAATTGTAAGTATATCATTATGGTCTCCAGCTCATGCTAAATGTCCGCTATTACGTTCTTGTACACATCTATTTAAGTCACCGGTAGAGATGGAATTGTCAAGTAGGGCATGTATGTAAAGGGGAATCGAAATATCACTGCTGCTGTCTCCTCCATGAAATAGATCTCACTGCTCACAGTTTATCTTCGTGTTGGAGAGACACCACACGGTCCTTTTGAGGTTTTGGTTTTCTGCCTTTAGAAGCTGAAAACTACGCTAAACTCTGGGGATTCTTATGATGACGAGTAATGGTTAGAGATGTTTAGGGTTGAATTGCATCAGAAAAGTGGTTTATTAGATCATTTAGGGTTTATTAGGTATCAGTCTTATGTCCTTAGGCATTATATCTAATGTTGGACTTTGTCATGCTTATGTCTTTGGACATTGCGTCATAACATTTGACTGTGTCTCATACTATTCGATCACTGCACAGTGGTCTTTGAAAACTCTGTAATTTCTAAACTTCAAGATTATTCTTTTTCTTCTTGGACAAGGTCGGATATGTTTGGACAAAGGTTTGAAACTGTTACCTCATATTCACAATAACTCCACAAACTAAGGCAACACTAGTGCACCCAGCGTGGGATGCCTAAACTTCAAGAATGATAGTAACATTTATTTATACTTTATAGCATATTTTATATGCAATCTTATGCACAGTTGCATACTACTTTAGACTATAAAAAATGAAGACATTTGTATCTTCCCAAAAGTTTTCTGAGAGATGCAGACGGTAATTTTTTTTTTTAAGGTCATATAACATATTGGTGTTTTATCCTCTTTTTCTCTAAAAAGACAAGAGATATGACCGACCACTCACCATACCGAAAAGGAGGGTTTAACTGTCAAATCTACTTTAAGCTACCAAACTAGAAAGGAGGAAATAAAGCTAAAATGGTAACATGCAAATCTAGTAACTTAAATAAAATAATTTTTATAATGCTTCTAGTCTTCTACTACTTCATAAGTTTCCATTTCATTATTTATTGACCTGTTAAATCTAGCAAATCGAAGAATAGTACTATTTTATACTTCCTAGTCTTCTACACTCTTGAAGGGGAGCCTTGGCGTAACTAGTAAAGTTGCTGCCATATGACCAGGAAGTCACGGGTTCAAGCCATGGAAACAACATCTTGCAGAAATGCAGGGTAAGACTGCGTATAATAGACCCTTATGATCTAGTCCTTCCTCGGACCCCCCGCATAGTGGGAGCTTAGCGCACCGGGCTGCCCTTTAGTCTTCTACACTCTTGCCAAGTTCCCATTTCAATATTGAAATTGAATATTAATAAGCTTTTCGAGCTGAAAATGTTCTTGTTATGTAAATGTGCAGGGTATGAAGCCTCTGAAATAGGACTCCTTCGTCGTAGGGTACTCTTTGCTCTTCATTTCCGTTTGAGATATAAAGCTTCAGGAGATAATGCTGGTCGCGCGGTGGAGACATGATTGAAGAAACAATGTCTGCTTAGTGATCATAATTTTTGTGGAAATGAAGTGATTCTGGTGATTTTGATATGCCTGGCATCAGTTTTGCTGCTGTTGTGCATCGGTAGCTGGAAAAGTGCAGCAAATTGTCATTGTAAATTCCTTTTTCTTTTAGTTTTCATTTGTTAGCCTACATTATGGATCACTTTACAAAAGGATAATGTTGTATATTTGAGATTTCTGCTAGGGATTATGGCTGTGCCATATATATTTGAGATTTCTATGTATTATTTTTTCGGATTTAACCCCCCTACCCCCACCCTTTTTTTTAATGACGGTGTAATTTCTTCTCATCTGCCTAGCATCCTATTCATGCTATAATGGTGTATTGTCATGATGGTGGAATTTCTTCTAAAACTCAACTTAATTTCCACTTTCACATTAATTATCTAAATCTAAAATCCCAACCCTCTGAAAAACCTTCATAAAGAAAAACAACCTCAAGGCTAAAATTGATTGTAATGTTTGAAGGTTTAAGGTATGGTCATTTTTTTGTTGGGGATCGATGAAGTGTGTTGTATAACTGGGTGTTGAGCTTCCTACAGCACAGATGCTGGAGCACATTCATCAACGGATGTCATCATGGTATAATGATCGGGGTAAAGAGGTGGACACACAACATATGTTGTCAATTTTTTCAATTTTTACTAAATACATATTCACTTATCAAAACTTTATTTATAATTTAACAAAATAAGATTGAAAATATTCATGTAACAAAAAAACCGATAAAAACTAAACCAACCAGGTTCGTGTACATCCCTAAATGCATGTTGCCGTTGACAACTCTATGGTTTGAAAAGTTCAAATTCTGGATCCGACTCTGGATATAACCATGCACATTCAACCACCCAAAGCTAGGCAGCCTCCTGGGAGAGTTGTTCAATGTGGTCGCTGACATATGTTGGGGCATTCTCAGAAAAAATGTGCATTACATTGCCTAGCCGTTATACTTGGAGCTGTCTGTTATCTTTTCTATTTCAGAAATTTTCATACAAGTTATGTTTTGTAAGCTGAACATATTTACCAACATGAGGATGGTTGGCTTTCTTGGTGCTTCCTTGCATATAATTGGTAGTAACATGTTCTTCTCAATGTATTTTTAACTAACTGAGATTCTGGCAACTGTATTAACAAAAGCCTTTTTCATTTGGTTTCAAACTTGTATGTATGTGATTGCTTTTCAGGTTTTATATGCTAAATTTCAGTGGTGTGTCTTGCTTCTCAAGTATTTTTAGGTTAAACTGCACTAAACACCCCTTAATATAACTCAATTGCAGATATACCTCTTTTTTTTTTTTTTTTTCCTCTTCAAAAGTCCATCATCAAGATGGAGGAGTTAGGCATGACTCCAATCTGTGTATTCCTAAAATAACAATTACACGTAGGAGGACATAAACCTCAGCCTCGATTATATAGTGTAGGTTGACTAAAGCCAATCTATTGTACAACTGCAAAAAAAAATTGAACAGAGAATGGAGGCAATCTCCTTACCTATAGACTTGTACATAACACCAAAAACTGATATTACATACAAGTTTGTCACATCTGCCCGAACTAAAATACTCTGAAGTAATAGCATCATTAATTGTAAATTGGTTCCTTCTTGTTGTGAACATGAAATTAGGAAGGCCATCTTGTTCTAACTGCAAAGAAACTCTAACTCGTCTTGGAAGAGAAACACCTTCATTGAAGATAATATGATCCTTTGTACTTTCACCCAGGTTAGCAAGTTGATCAGCTACATAGTTGCCTTCTCTAAAAGTATGCACAGAATTAAAATTACCTAGATTGGTTATCTCCCAAATATGCTCTATAATATGATTGATCCGCCATGGTGGCTTTATCCTTAAGTTGATAATAGAAACAATTAACAGAGAATCTGACTCCACAATAACATTTTGAATTCCTAAGCTATTGCACATTTTGATACCATATAAAACTGCCTTAGCTTCAACCATGTTATTGCTACAATGTCCATAAAATTCGGCAAAGGCCTTACCATATCACCCAACTGACATCTAATAATACCTCTACCTCCAGCTGATCCTGGATTACCTTTACTGCACCCATCTACATTGAGTATAACCCTACCTCTATCTGATTTCTTCCACCAAACTGCTTGAGAATGGATACTATGTTGAATCTTCTCTACAGTCCTACTCTTTTCTAGCCATACATGTGGAAGTGTAAGACTAGGGAATTGACAGTTAAGCATCAAAGATAAGCAATTAGAGACTTGTTGAATAATGTCATATTGACGTGTATATTTTCAAATCTTGCTAAGCATTTATTCCCAAATCTCCCAACAGATAACTGTAGGTAAACACTGCAGTACCATAAAGTGAACTTAGTTTCTTTCCTTAACTAGCGACCAATTCATAAGAGTTTGCCTTATCTAATCCTTGATAAAATTAATACCATAAGCATTGCAAAAATGGGAGCATATCTGTGTTGCTATTTGACTACTACTGAAAAGGTGTGAAATGGTTTCCTCATCATGATTATTGCAACAACAACATTTTGTTTCTTAACAGCATCATCAGTAGGGATTCTAGCCTGTAGAAGTCTCATCATAAAAAATGAGATCTTGAATGGCATTTTTTTATGCCAGATCTTCTTACATGTCAGAGATGCCCCCTCTTTTTCTTCCTAACAATATACTACGCTGACTTATAAGTAAAGACTCCAGAATTTTCTGGCATTCAGTAAGGGCAATTATTCCTCAATTCATTGATATGCACTTCCTAAACAATGTTAACCACATTGAGAGGCAATACCTCCAGTAATTTCTCTCGTCTAAGAACCTGCCTGAATGAAATCCTTCACCAAAGTATTTGTAACGGCCCGATCCGTCGTTACGGGAGTTACCGCCCCGTTTTCCCTATTTTATGCTTCTATATGTTTCATTATATGTGTTTGAAGAATTTGAAGTAATTCGGATAGAGTTCGGTTAGAAATGAGACGATAAGTCTCTTTATGAGGAGGTTAGTTTGGAAAAGTCAACCGAATGTTGACTTATGGGTTAGAGGGCTCGGAATGGATTTTCGATGATTCGACTAGTTTCGGGAGATGATTTGTGACTTAGGAGCGCAGTCGGAATTGAATTTGGAGGTCCGGTGTAGAATTAGGCTTGAATTGGCTAAGTTTGAATTTTGACGAATTCCGGTTGATAGGTGAGATTTTGATCTGGGGGTCGGAATGGAATTTCGAGAGTTGCAGTAGCTCCGTTAGGTGATTTTAGATATGCGTGCAAAGTTTCAGACCATTCGGAGGTGTTTAGGTCGGGTTTTAGATCAAATGCAAGTTTCAGAAGTTTTAGTTTAACTTAGGCTTGAATCCGTGGTAATTCGATGATTTTGATGTTTATGATAGTGTTTTTATATTACGAGCAAGTTTGAATGAAGTAATAGAACATATCTGTGCATTTGGTTGAGGTCACGAGGGCCTTGGGGTGATTTCGGATGGCTAACGGAGAGTTTTGAACATGAAAAGTTCAGCAGAAATTGCAGAGGAATTTTCCTCTATGCGATCGCGTATGTATGCCTGCGATCGCATAGAAGTTTCTGAAGGGGTTGAAGATTTGCTCTATACGATCGCGTAAAGGGGTCTGCGATCGCATAGGTTGAGGAGATTGGGCAGTGCGGTCGCGTGGGAAGTAATGCGATCGCGTAGTAGGAGGACGCAAAGCTCTGCGATCGCATAAGAGGAATTTAGGGGGTCTGAACTTTGGCCTATGCGATCGCAATGGGGTGGATGCGATCGCATAGAGGAATACCTGGGCGGACAGAATGTTTTAAGGGTTAATTCATCCGCGACCCACTTAATATTTCCACCATTTTTACTCCACCAAGAGAGCTTTTTGAGTGATTTGAAGAGGGTTTTAAACGGATATTGATTGGAGGTAAGTCTCTTGACTAGAAAATACCATTTTATGGAAGAATCAACACTCAAATTCATGAAACTGGGTAGAAATTGTGAAGAACTAGAGCTTTGTTTTTGAAAACGAATTTTTAGGATTTGAAAGGCCATTTGAGCTCCGTTTTCGATAAACTTTATATGTACGGACTCGTGGCGAGACGAGGAATCCGTTGGTGTGATTTTCGAAATTTTTCGAGAAGTGGGCCCGGAGCTCGGGTTTTACCAACTTCGTGAATTTTAGTATTTTTCGAGTATTTTTTATTGGGTTATGTTTCTTTAACCCATATTTATGTATTCATTGTGATTTTGACTAGATTCGACGCACGAGGAGGTCGATACGAAAGGAAAAGGCATTGCGGACCATTCTACGGTTAGAGGTGAGTAGTTGGTGTATATGATGGCCTGAGGGTTTGAAATCCCGGCTTATCACATTGTGACGCTATTGTAGGGCGTGACTCGCACCCCATGGCAGGTGCGGGATTGTTTATGACTGGGGATTGTGACTTGGTCCATCCCGAACAAGAATGATTCCATATTGGCAACTGATACGCACCCTGTATTGATTATATCTGGGCTTATTGCCATGTTTGGGGCATTGTGCCGATCTGTAGCATCCTCAGAGGATGAATATCATTGTGATAGCATGTTTTGTATAATCATTGATCTCAGTCCTGTGTTTAATCACTGTTATAAAATGCTAAGTCACTTTTCCTGAAGTTAAATAACTAAAATATATTCTTCTTAATAAATTGGAAATTGGGAAATTAATTGAATCTGTTACGTGACTCATATGCATATTGTGGACTGAGTATGGATCGGGCTGCACGCCACAATGAATGTTATGATTATATTGCGCTTGGGCTGAAGGAGCCCCTCCGGAGTCTGTACACACCCCCAGTGAGCGTCGTCGACGTTCAATGGATCGGGCTGTAAACCACAGCGTGTTCATGTGCATTGCATTGCATCCTTACATTTTACTTGACTGTTATATTTGAAGTTGTTTTGTTGT
>MU737222.1:71623-95427 GCA_026770625.1 Nicotiana glauca | reverse complement strand
TCCTTTAATTGGAAAAACTCCTTCCACCACGCCCTTCGCGGGGTGCGGTAGCGCCGAAAGGAGGTGTGACAGGTATTTCAGTGATACGGATGATAGAGAAAGTGGTTAGTCAATGAACAAGAAAGGTCTTCGAGTGGAAATCAGTTATCATGGGAGATATATGGGGTCAGATAAGAAGACTAGAAGTGAAAAACAACAGTTAGGAATCCTGCGGCTAAGGATCAGTCAGAAGGTGAGAAATTTTCAACCAAGTTCAAGGCAGTCAGACGAGGCAGAACATGGAAAGGAGAAAACCATCCCCAGCAAGAATATCACAACTAATCACCACATTTTAAACTGACAAGATTTTTTATTGATTGAAATAGGGGCAGGCAATATCGTTTATGTCGGAGAAACCCACCGTAAGGAAAGGCAAGCACCAGAAAGCAACCAAACTGGGGCAAAAATTTTTCTTTCATTTTGTCTATTTTGTTGAAGTCAGGTCCCCATCTGAAGAACAGGGAAGGCAACATGGGTTTTAGGGTAAAAGTAATACATTTCAAGTTTTGAAGTTAGGAGCCCGTCTGTATAACAGAGGAATACATTTAAGGTTTTGAATTCAGGAGCCCGCCTATATAACAGAGGAATACATTTGAAGTTTTGAAGTCAAGAGCCCGCCTGTATAACAGAGGAATACATTTCAATTTTTGAGGTGAGGAGCCCGCCTGTATAACAGAGGAATACATTTCAAGCTTTGAAGTCAGGTGCCCGCCTGTATAACAGAGGAATACATTTCAAGTTTTGTAGTCAGGAGCCCGCATGTATAACAGAGGAATACATTTCAAGTTTTGAAGTCAGGAGACCAACTGGATAGCAGAGGAACACATTTCAAGTTTTGAAGTCAGGAGCCCGCCTGTATAACAGAGGAATACATTTCAAGTTTTGAAGTCAGGAGTCTGCCTGTATAGCAGAGGAATACATTTCAAGTTTTGAAGTCAAGAGACCACCTGTATAGCAGAGGAATACATTCAAGTTTGAAGTCAGGAGCCCGCCTGTATAGCAGAGGAATACATTCAAGTTTTGAATTCAGGAGCCCGCATGTATAGCAGAGGAATACATTTCAAGTTTTGAAGTAAGGAACCTGCCTGTATAGTAGAGGAATACATTTCAAGTTTTGAAGTAAGAAGCCCGTATAACAGAGGAATACATTTCAAGTTTTGAAGTCAGGAGCCCGCCTGTATAACAGAGGAATACATTTCAAGTTTTGAAGTCAGGAGCCCGCCTGTATAACAGAGGAATACATTTCAAGTTTTGAAGTCAAGAGCCCGCCTGTATAACAGAGGAATACATTTCAATTTTTGAAGTGAGGAGCCCGCCTGTATAACAGAGGAATACATTTCAAGCTTTGAAGTCAGGAGCCCGCCTGTATAACAGAGGAATACATTTCAAGTTTTAAAGTCAAGAGCCTGCATGTATAACAGAGGAATACATTTCAAGTTTTGAAGTCAGGAGCCCACCTGGATAGCAGAGGAATACATTTCAAGTTTTGAAGTCAGGAGCCCGCCTGTATAACAGAGGAATACATTTCAAGTTTTGAAGTCAGGAGCCCGCCTGTATAGTAGAGGAATACATTTCAAGTTTTGAAGTCACGAGACCGCCTGTATAGCAGAGGAATACATTCAAGTTTTGAAGTCAGGAGCCTGCCTGTATAGCAGAGGAATACATTCAAGTTTTGAAGTCAGGAGCCCGCCTGTATAGCAGAGGAATACATTTCAAGTTTTGAAGTCAGGAGCCCGCCTGTATAACAGAGGAATACAATTCATGTTTTGAAGTCAGGAGCCCGCCTGTATAACAGAGGAATACATTTCATGTTTTGAAGTCAGGAGCCCGCCTGTATAACAGAGGAATACATTTCAGGTTTTGAAGTCAGGAGCCCGCCTGTATAATAAAGGAATACATTCAAGTTTTGAAGTCAGGAGCCCGCCTGTATAACAGAGGAATACATTTCAAGCTTTGAAGTCAGGAGCCCGCCTGGATAGCAGAGAAATACATTTAAGTTTTGAAGTCCGGAGCCCGCCTGTATAATAGAGGAATACATTTCAAGTTTTGAAGTCGGGAGCCCACCTATATAACAGAGGAATACATTTCAAGTTTTGAAGTCAGGAGCCCGCCTGTATAACAGAGGAATACATTTCAAGCTTTGAAGTCAGGAGCCCGCATGTATAACAGAGGAATACATTTCAAGCTTTGAAGTCGGGAGCTCGCCTGTATACCAGAGGAATACATTTCAAGGTTTGAAGTCAGGAGCCCGCCTGTATAGCAGAGGAATACATTTCAAGTTTTGAAGTCAGGAGCCCGCCTGTATAACAGAGGAATATAGTTCAAGTTTTGAAGTCAGTAGCCCTCCTGTATAGCGGAGGAATACATTCAAGTTTTGAAGTCAGGAGCCCGCCTGTATAGCAGAGGAATACATTCAAGTTTTGAAGTCAGGAGCCCGCCTGTATAGCAGAGGAATACATTTCAAGTTGTGAAGTCAGGAGCCCGTATGTATAACAGAGGAATACATTTCAAGTTTTGAAGTCAGGAGCTCGCATGTATAGCAGAGGAATACATTTAAGTTTTGAAGTCAGGAGCTCGCCTGTATAACAGAGGAATACATTTCAAGCTTTGAAGTCAGTAGCCCGCCTGTATAACAGAGGAATACATTTCAAGCTTTGAAGTCAGGAGCCCGCCTTTTTAACAGAGGAATACATTTCAAGTTTTGAAGTGAGTAGCCCGCCTGCATAACAGAGGAATATATTCAAGTTTTGAAGTTAGGAGCCCACCTGTATAACAGAGGAATACATTTCAAGCTTTGAAGTCAGGAGCCCGTCTGGATAGCAGAGGAATACATTTCAAGTTTTGAAGTCAGGAGCCCGCATGTATGACAGAGGGATAAATTTCAAGTTTTGAAGTCAGGGGCTTGCCGTATAACAGAGGAGTACATTTCAAGTTTTGAAGTCAGGAGCCGCCTGTATAAAAGAGGAATACATTTCAAGTTTTGAAGTCAGGAGCCCGCCTGGAGACATTTCAAGTTTTGAAGTCAGGAGCCGCCTGTATAAAAGAGGAATACATTTCAAGTTTTGAAGTCAGGAGCCCGCCTGGAGAACAGAGGCATACATTTCAAGTTTTGAAGTCAGGAGCCCGCTTGGATAGCAGAGGAATACATTCAAGTTTGGAAGTCAGGAGCCCGCCTGGATAGCAGAGGAATACATTCAAGTTTTGAAATATGGAGTCCGCCTGGATAGCAGAGGAATACATTCAAGTTTTGAAGCCAGGAGCCCGCCTGGATAGCAGAGTAATACATTCAAGTTTTGAAGTCAGAAGCCCGCCTGGAAAGCATGGGAATACATATCAAGTTCAGCAGTTAGGAGCCTGCCTGGATAGTATAGGAATACATTCAAGTTTTGAAGTCAGGAGCCCGCTTGGATAGCAGAGGAATACATTCAAGTTGAAGTCAGGAGCCCACCTGGAAAGCATGGGAATACATATCAAGTTCAGCATTCAGGAGCCCACTTGGGGCAAGGGAAAACATCTCAGACTACATATCAAGTCAGCAACAAAGGAACTTCGAAGGAAATACAAGTCAACAAGGCAACAGCAGTCGCAAGATCAAGTTTGAAAATAAATCTTTGTACATCATAGATTATAGCTTAGTCTAGCTTCTTCATTTTGTTATGGTGTAATAAGGAGGTCAGCAGTCAGTAGCAGCAGCAACAACAGTTAAAGCACAGTTTCATGGTAGTTCCAACTACCAAAAATCCCGAACTACATTGACTTGATTCCTTTTTAGCCAAGGATATGTAGGAAACATTTGAAGCAGAGGTTTGGTCAAATCTTTCAAAAATGCTTCACACGGAGTATTCAAACGAGCAAAAATCGCTCGTATCCACTCACTTTTTCTTTGCACGAAAACTCTTCGTGTTTGTGTGTGCAGGTTTATTTGTTAAATTAATAAAAAATACAAAAATATGTTTACAATTTAATTAGACATTTCGGAATTAATTAGTAAACTAAGTGCTTTATAAAAATGGAAAAATCACAAAAAATAATGTGTTTTTGCATTTTTAGTAACTAATGTTGAATTTGGTGTTTTCTTTTAATTTAGTGTTAGTTACTTTGTGGTAATCACTATTTAGAGTTAATTAATAATTTTTAGGATAATTTGGTCAAAGATTAAATTAGGTTTGTATTTTTATTTTAATTTGGTAGAAAATTGAAAAGAAAAAGAGAATAAAAGAGAAAAGAAACTGTTGGGCCAAACTCAATCAAAACCCTAGGCCCAAACAATTTCGCCCAAAACCAGCCCAATTCCACGCTCCAACCTAGGCTCTCGAATCTTCAAAAAACCAAGCGGTCCCTCTGCCGTGTCCGGTGGCCAAACGCCACCAAAATTACACCCCTGAACCACCAGCACCTCATTTTCCCAAATCCCAACCCCTCTTCCTTCGAATGTTCGTGGATTTGTTCGAATATCAAATTTTAGCCAGGAACCCTAGTAGCCTCCACCATTCATCCTAGCCTTTCGGTGGCGCCGCCGCCTCAAACCGGTCCCAAACTAACACGATACAACCGCCTTGACTCCCTCATCCCTGAACCACCACTATTTTCCTTTGAATCAGCCGAGAACCCTTCGAACATGAATTTGAATTAACGAACCCTAAAATCCCAAACCTCAGGATCGAGTACTTGATTAAAAGGATTGAGGTCGTGATCGACCTTAGCTGTGTGTTCTCAGTCGAGAACACTCAGTTAAGGTCCATTACGGCTTCAAAATCAAAATTGGAGGGCTGAATTCAAGACAGGGTCAATCAGAGGTAGGTGTCCGAATCGTGATTTTTTATATATATTTCTTTTTGCTATTATTATCTTCCTCTACTCTTTTCTTTTTATTAAGTTTATTTTAGAATGGTAGATTTGTAGTTGGAATTGTTCTGTGTATGTTCGATAGTTTCTTTTCGAAATTAGAGATGGTTCTGTTATTCGTGTCATTTAGGTTTATGATTGATGTAGCTTAATTGTATTAATCTCAAAAGTCCTTCAGAGTTTTGGTTTAATCAATTCAATCAGATTTTTTTTGTTTTGATTTGGTCACCTAGTGTAGTTCTAGCTTACTCATGATAGTGAAAAATCAGTCAATACAAATAGGGGTGTTCATAGGGGTAAATTGGGTATTTTAACCTTAGAGGTTTCATTTAGGGGTCTACTAGCAATTAGTGAGGAACAATAGCTTAATTAATTAAAGGCACTAAGATAGTGGTTGATTAAAGAAAGAAAAGGATAATTTGATATTGTATATAACACTAATTGTATGCCTATTAAAAGGCTGGAAATCAGAATCAAAAAGGACATACCTTAGACACTCTGAGACACACAGATTCGCACTGAAAAACCAAGAGTTTAACTCAGAAAAATATAGAGAAGAGAGTTGAAGTGAGAACTGAAAAAATAGAGAAAAAAATAGAAAGAGAACTTGAGAGAGTTTAAGAGAGATTATGAAAAATCCTGATAGAAGAAGAAATAGAGAACTAAGGAAATAGAAAGGCTGGAAAATTGGAAAGTTGAATTCATTTGAGAGCTAGATTTAAAAAAAAAACTCTAGACTTTGAGAATCCAGAGAGTTGAAGGGAGAGAGATAGATACTTTGAGAGAAAGATATTGTTTGGTTAAAATTATTCTTCTAATTCCTGAAGTTTTCAACTTCTGAAGCAACTTGTGATTCACTTGGAGCTTTAAAATGGATTGATATTGGTTTTCTGGAAATTTTGGATCTAGAAGTGTTGAAACTACTGTTTCATTAGGTTTTTGAATCAGTTTCCGGATTTCATTCATTAAGTCTGGGGCTGTGTGTTTGCTGCTGAGCTATATTGACTTCACATTTCTCTATTTTCTTTCATATGCCAGGTATATTTTGCCCATTATGGACATCACTTAAGAGTAATGTGAAGCATGGATCTGAAAACATGAAAAACGTTGCTGTTATTTGTTCAAAATCTCATCTTGTCTCCCTTTTAATCCCCTGTTATGGTTTATAGTTAGTTTCAATATTGTCTAAGCTATATAGCTTTAAGCTTATCCAATGCCTTGTAGCTTGTTGATTGCTAATGGGATTCCTAAAGGGCTGTATGTGATCTATACTTGATAGGGATTCAATTTTCTTTCCTACACCTTATAGCTAGATTTTTGGCTTGTAATAATGGGACTCTCATTATAGTATCTGGTTTTGGATTGCCACAAGAACTCGATGAAATCAGTGATTAAGTTTGACTAAGTTTTGTGTTCAACCATGTTAAGCAATATGTATATTGTGTTGGGATCCTTTACTGCTACACAATTCTCTTGAATGCTATAACATAGTATTGATTTACCTTTGAAGGGTATGTGAGTTTTTTTAGAATTGTTATTTGAAATCTAGAACACTCAATTAATTTGTTTGAGTTTGAATGGCAAAGCCGAATTAGCGGGTATTTTGATAATAAAATTTTTGCTTAGGAAGGATTGGATATTTAAATTTGTGTTGGAACAAGATTGAAGCTCAGCATATGAATACAGTCCATTTGCAAACTCCAAGTAGCTTTCTCTCTTGGAATTTCGAGTAAATGATTTACATGATGAAATGGGTTGCATAATATGTTAGCTATCTGAGTTTGAGTATCATAACAATGTTGGTTTTTCCTGCAATTACTAATGGGCTAGAACATGGGCCCAGTGGTGCCAAGCTTCCTTTGATGAGGATGCCTCAGTTTGGGCTTCACGTTTTAACCCAACTGTATCCTCCGCTTATTGACAACATGGTAGTTGGACAAGGGATTGTAACTTACTGAAGCTCCTTATTACATTCGGTATAATGTCACGTTTGATCATCATCATTAAGTTTGCAATTTATATCAGTAAGTAGAAATTCTTCATGTAGTTGCTTTAGTTTACTCTCGTTAAAATTAGAATTGAGGTGTGCCATTTAAAGCCCAATAACAATGTATGGCCCTCGTAGTTTAATTTAGAAACCCCCTGCTTAAAATAAATTGAGGTGCGCCGTGCCAAACAAAGTAACAATTGCACGACCCTCATTTAATTAATCTGGTTTAATCCTTAAAATTCGAGACGTGTTTTAATAATGTTACAATCTTCCTTAAAATTAATTTGAAGCGGTAAATAATTTAAAATTGCACTATAGGACGAAACATATATTAAAATCAGATAATAGGCCCATTATAATAGTTTAAGCGATCGTGCTAGAACCACGGGATTCGGGGATGCCTAACACCTTTCCCCGGGTTAACAGAATTCCTTAGTCAAAATTTCTGGCTTGCAGACTGTAATACAGAGTCAATCTTTCCTCGATTCAGGATGCTAAAACAGTGACTTGGGACACCATAAATCTCCCAAGTGGCGACTCTGAATCTTCTAATAATAAATCCCGTTTTGATTGTCTTTTAATTGGAAAAACTCCCTTTATTATACCCCTCCCCGGGGTGTGAGAGAAAAAGGAGGTGTGACAGTGGAGGGTTTGTTTTTTAGAAAGTTCTTGGCCATTTCATTCCTGATAACCTCTCCTTAGTTCTCCGAGTTTGCTCTGATACATTTCTGCTTCTTCTTCCCTCGTTCTTCATTCACAATTTCTTCCTCTTCCTTCTCGTTGCATTAATACCTCTTTGAATGAAGTCATGCCAAGGTCATATCGTTCTTGTGAAGGGGTCACTGAGGCCACCCCATTGTCCACGGTGCCCCCTCCAGGGGTGAGGATACGGGGGTAGAGGAAAGTGACAGTCTTCCTACGGTGGAAGAGCTATTATCGAGACATCCTATGTCTCGTAGTGACTTCTTTAAAGATCCGCCTCCCACTCTTGCCCCCGTACTTTCTGAGATAGAGCAGGCTTACCTTGATGCTCTTCGTACAAAATACAGCGTTCCTGCTTATTTTGACATGATTCCGGCAGGGAGGGACTTTGTAAACGTCCACAGGCCTTGGTCTTGCGCCTTCTATGAGTACCCTTTTGTTATTGGCTACATTTTTCCTATTTTCTCCTTAGCGGAAGAATTCTATAGGTTCTACCACATTTGCTCGGTGCAACTTCTGCCATATACTCTTAAGGTGCTTCTGCTGTTGACCAAGTATGCGGAGTTGGCGGAGTGTAGTGTTTCCGTCGACCACCTTTTGCACCTATTCTCACCCGGATTTCACAGAGGTACCATGGTGCATTTGAGGCACCGTTTCACAAAAGGGTTGGTGGTTGGGACGCACGATCAAGCAAGTCGCAAGTTTTGGCACAAGTACTTCTTCGTCAAAATCGAACATATCTTTTCTGAATTCGCCAGATTCCTGGAGTGATGGAATGAAACTCGTAAGTGTCGTCACTCTTTTTATTTTTCCTTCATCTGTATTCATTATAAAGTTGGTTTACTTCTTGTTTGTAGATCTGGGACGTCCACCCGCCCTATTGCGGGCATAAGGGATTGGGTAGCTCGTTTGTTACCCCATGCAGCGGAGACACGAGATTGACCTTCCTTTGTAAAGTGTTACGGCCCCAAAGTTCCAACTGGTGAGTGGTTTTCCCTTTACCAATTCATTGGTTATATATCTCCATCCATTAATTCAACTTTTTCACGATGGCAGGCCGAGGAGCTTCCAGGCGGAGGGCGCCAGTTCCCGCATTTCGACAGGACGTTACCGCCGCGGCCACACAATTTGTATTGAATGAATCTATTCGGGAAGGTCATCCTCGACCTGTTCAAACGATGGCAGGCCGAGGAGCTTCCAGGCAGAGGGCGCCAGTTCCCGCATTTCGATAGGACGTTGCCACCGCGGCCACACAATTTGTATTGAATGAATCTTTTTGAGAAGGTCGTCCTCGACCTGTTCAATTAGAAGGCCCTTCTCAATTCATGGTCATGATGTAGGAGGCTTCTTCAATGTCGGATCCCCACCCTTTGGATGAATCCTCCAATGGGGACGAGCCATTATCGAGAAAAAAGAGGAAAATAGAGAGGTGTAATTGTTGACGTTGATAGAAGTGGGGCATCACAGACGGCACATGTGCCTATGTTTATGGCCGATGCTATATTGTCGGGGATATCTCCTCAAACCGAGGGGGTTCACCTAGGAGCCAGCTCTGTACGCTCTGCCGAGTGCAGTGCATCGTCCAATATTAGAGGCTTTCGCATCGATGGTAGAGGCTTAGGTTCAGACGTCGACCCGGAGAAAGTCAACGAATTTGTAGGTCGTATATTCACTTGGAGGTTAGAGCGGAGGGGCTTGATCGCCATATAATTATCCCAAGGGGTTTTAAATTATTGTCGAATTGTGAGTAAGTGGCATCCATTTTGGCTCCTCTATGTGCGGCCCCTAAAAACGAGGTGCTCAGGGCAATGAGTGATGTGGAGTTGACTAAAAACGTCGATGGTATGGCTTTGCGGGTAAGTTTCTCTTCTTCTCCTTTCATTGTTGGGCTTGTGTAGCGATTGTCGGCCTGTATTTTATTTTTAATCACTTTCTTTCTTGCTAGACCCTCATCATGGAGACCGAGTGCGAGCGTTGGGAGAGGAGCGAGGACGGTTGTATATGAGAAGATGTCATCCACGTTTCACCAGTGTCATGCTAAGCATCGTGCGATAACCGATATATATAATCAAGACCCAGAGTTTCAGCTATTTTGCGAAGGGCTCAAACAGAGGAGGACCAACATGAGTGCAAGGTTGAAGAGCTGAAGGAGAGGGACGAGGAGCTCGCGAAGGCTGTTGCCCGCAATAGTGAGCTTTAGGCCTCCCTTAAGACTAAGGAGGATGAGCTTATGTTGAGCAGAGGGTGATGGCTGGGAATGCTGATTTGCAAGCGAAGGTGGCTGACTTGACCGCTGAATTGAGTGCTAAGGTGGCGAAGATTGAGGGGCTTAAGGGCGAGCTGGACGTTAGTGCTGATAAGCTGGCGATAGCTATTTCTGAAACGGTATCTTTGGAAGATGCCTTTCGTATTTCTAGGTCGGAGCTGACCGAGGAGAGGGAGGCCTCTAATCTTAAGGTTGCGAGGCTTGAAGGGCGAGTTAAAGAGTTAGAGGCAGAGCTATTTGTGCTGAATGGGCAAGTGGCCTCGCTGAGAGCTGAAGATGCAGCCTAACGTTCTCAACCTTCCACGTCCCATACTTCAGTTGACCCGGTCGTGCCTCATTGCTTATATGAGTTGTGGGTTCTTGCTGAGGCCTAAATTGATGTGTACAAGGCTTTTCATGCCGAGGGGAGGGCAATCGAGGCGGAGCTTCAAACCGTGTACAACAAAACTCGTGCCACTCGTGAGGCATGCGTGTACGACCCTCATACTTCTAATGACAATGACATCAACTCAGATGAGGTGAACCTTTTGGCTTCGGACTCTTGGTACGAAGATGCTTATGTTGACGGGGATGATGTGTAGCCTTTTGCTTGTATTTTTCTTTTGTTTTGGGGCTTCTGTGGAGGGGGCTGGCTTGAGCCCGTTTTGTAAGGATTAATGTAGATAGTATATTGTACAATGTATACTTTATTTTGTCGATGGGTTGGTGCTCTTTGTAATTTCCCTGGTATCTGGGGTACTTGTCGAGCTATTAACTATTGGGTGTAGTTAACTTCCCTCTGATTTTTTGATGGCCTTGGCCATTGGGATGTTGCTTCGAACTATCGTCGAAGTAATATCCTGTCGTAGTTCGAATGAGGTCAAACTCATATTTTGTCGATGCCTTGGCCATTGGGATGTTGCTTCGAACTGTCGTCGAAGTAGTATCCTGTCGTAGTTCGAACGAGGTCGAACTCATGTTTTGTTGATGGCCTTGGCCATTAGGATGTTGCTTTGAACTGTCGTCGAAGCAGTATCCTGTCGTAGTTTGAACGAGGTCGAACTAATGTTTTATCTATGGCCTTGGCCATTGGGATGTTGCTTCGAACTGTCATCAAAGCAGTATCCCGTCGTAGTTCGAACGAGGTTGAACTCATGTTTTGTCGATGGCTTTGTCCATTGGGATGTTACTTCAAATTGTCATCGAAGTAGTATCCCGTCGTAGTTCGAACGAGGTCGAACTCATATTTTATCGATGGCCTTGGCCATTGGGATGTTGCTTCGAACTGTCGTCGAAGTAGTATCCCATCGTTAGAGGTTTGATTATGTTCCTGCAGGAAGACATATGTCGAATTTATTCATGTAACGGAGATCCGATTATATTCTTGTAAGAGCCATATGTCGATTTTGTACATAGAATGGAGATTTGATTATCTTTTCGTAAGAACCTCATGTCGACTTTGTACATACAATGGATATTTTGACTATTTATTTCCAGTCCCTTCATTATTTTGCACCGGAGATTGTATCAATGGGCGGGGTATTGAATAATACTCTGAACCTCGAGACATCTCCCTCGCCACCTCGTTAAAAACCTCACCAGGAAAACCCGATTGGGACAAAACCCGGATGAGGGAAAAAGAGTACAACTTAGGTGACGTCTTCTTCAGAAGTGGAAGTATTTAGGATGAGCGACATTCCTGTTGTTTTGGAGTAGTTTTCCCTCCATTGTTTCTAACTAGAATGCTCTTTTGGCTGCTGCGGCTGTGATTTTGTGTGGTCCATCCCAGCTTCCTATTTTTCCTTCATTAGGATCTTTTGCTGCTTGTGTTTTGGCCTTGAGGACGTAGTTTCCGTCTTTAAGTGGTCGTACTTTGGAATTCTTATCATAATACCTCTCCACTTGTTGCTTCTAGGTTACCATTCTTACGTGGGCCATGTCTCTCCGTTCTTGGACTTCGTCCAGATCTTGTAGCCTGCTTTCGTCGTTGCTCGGTCCGCTCTCATTGGAGTATGTCAAGCTAGGCTCTCCAACTTCGACGTGTATAACTGCATCAGTCCCGTAGACTAGTAAGTATGGCATCTCACCCGTACTGGGTTTTGGAGTGGTGCGGTATGACCATAATACTTTCGGTAGTAGTTCGGGCCATAACCCCTTGGCGTCCTAAAACTTTTTCTTCAATATATTCAATATTACTTTATTGGAGGATTCAACTTGACTGTTACTGGAGGGATGATACGGTGTGGAGAGTATTCGTTTGATGTGCTATTTCTCGAGAAACTCGGTCGTTTTCTTTCCAACAAACTGAGGTCCGTTGTCACAGCTAATTTCTTTGGGGATACCAAAACGGCATATTATATTTTTCCATATGAACGCGATGACCTCTTGCTCGCGTATCTGTGTATATGCACCTGCTTCCACCTATTTAGAAAAATAGTCAGTTAAAACTAAAAGGAAACGTACTTTACCTCGTCTGGCTGGGAGGGGTCCGACTATATCCATCCCTCACTTTATGAACGGCCATGGTGAAGTGACGAAATGAAGGAATTCCCCTGCTTGATGTATCATAGGGGCGTACTTCTGACACTGTTCACATTTCATGACGTAGTCCGTTGCTTCTTTTTTCAGGGTGAGCCAGTAGTATCTGGCTCAGATAAGGCAGCGGACGAGTGCACGATTTCTAATATGGGCACCACAGTGCCCTTCGCGCACTTCTTCCAGTACTCGTCTTGTTTGGTTTGGCCCAAGGCACTTGGCTAGAGGGTCGCCAAAACGTTCTTTTGTAGAGATCGCTGTCTATAAGGCTGTATCTGGCTGCCTGTATCCAAAGCTTTTTAGCTTCTTTTTTATTTTGCGGGTCCTACAATTATTTACGAGACGGTTGCGCCAGTCCCAATTTAGGCTTACAAAGTGTACCTCGACGTGATCTATTGAAGAATGGAGAAGGGTGACCACGTTTTCCTTGTTGATATTTTTGGTGGATGCCGCTAACATGGCGAGGCCGTCCGCTTCGATATTCTACGCCCTGGGTAATTGGTCGATGCGGCATTCATCGAATTCTGACAGCAGTTTGTGAATTTTTGATTGGTACTTTTGTTGTCTTTGTTCTTTGGTTTGGAAAGTCCCAGTGACTTAATTCACCACGAGTTGAGAGTCGCAATGGAGGACGAGTCACCGGGCACCGTATTTGAGGGCTAATTTCAATCCTGCAGTCACAGCTTCATACTCAACCTCGTTGTTAGTCATCTCGGGGCATCGTATGAACTGACAAATTATTTTGCCTGAAGGAACTACGAGGACAAGTCCTAATCCTGATCCCGAGGCATTAGAAGCACCGTCGGTGTAGAGGACCCAGAGGTTGGTATGTATGGAAGCGCAAAGCACTTCCTGCTCTACTTCAGGCAATATTTTTGCGCTGAAATTAGCGACGAAATCCGCAAGCACCTGTGACTTAATGGCAATTTGCGGTTGGTATGTTATGTCGTGCTCACTTAGTTCCATGGACCATTTGGCCAACCTACCCAATAATCCGAGTTTGTGTTGGATACCCCTTTAGGGGAAGGTTGTTACCACTTTTATGGGGTGATATTAAAAATATGGTCTAAGCTTTCGTGAAGCTATGACTAATGCCAAAGCTAGGTTTTAAATTGAGGGTACCTTGTTTCGGCATCGATTAGGGTTTTACTAATATAGTAAATCGGAGATTGTGTACCTTCATTTTTGCAGACCAAGATGGCACTTACGGCGACTTCGGAGATCACAAGATATACAAGCAAACATTTACCTGGGTTTGCCTTGACAAGTAGGGGTGTTGAAAATAGGTACATTTTTAGTTTTCTCAACGCGTCGATGTTTTCTGCATTCTATTGCAGTCCGTGGTATTTCTTTAGCATATTGAAGAATTTGTAGCATCTATCTGACAATTATGAGATGAACCTTGACAGGGCGAGTATTCGCCCTGTTAGTTTTTGCACCTGCTTTTTGCTGTTCAGTACCTCCAGTATCCCTTCGATTGTTCTGATCTACTCCATGTTGACCTCGATACCCCTTTGTGATACTAGGAAACCCAGGAACTTTCCTCAAGTTACGCTGAAGGCACATTTTTCGGGATTCGGTTTCATCCCGTATTGCCTCAATATCTCGAAGGCCTCCTTCAGATAGCTAATGTGATCCTCTTTCTTTGTCGATTTCACTAGCATATCGTCGATGTAAACCTCCATGGTCTTACCGATTTGTTCCTTGAACATCTTGGTGACTAACCTTTGATATGTCGCTCCTACATTCTTGATTCCGAATGACATTACTTTGTAATAGTACATGCCTCGGTGAGTGATGAAAGTGGTCTTTTCTTGATCTTCTTCGACCATTAGGATTTGGTTGTAGCCGGAATAAGCGTCCAAGAAGCTCAATAATTCGTGTCTTGTTGTTGCGTCGATGAGTTGATCGATGTGCGGTAGCAGGAAGGAATCTTTCGGGCATGCTTTGTTTAGGTCAGTGAAGTCAACGCACATCCGCCATTTCCCGTTCTTCTTTTTTACCATGACCACATTGGCAACCCATTGAGGGTATTTTGATTCCCTGATGGAATCGCTGACGAGTAATTTATCAACTTCTTCGCTGACCGCCTCATTGATGGAAACATTGAATTTTCTCCTCATTTGCCTTACCTGAGGGTAGAGAAGGTCAACGTTCAGCTTGTGCATGGCGATATCTCTTGGGATCCCTGACATATCTGAGTAGGCAAAGGCAAACAAATCGGCATTGTTAGTCAAGAACCTCACGACACTCACCTAGTTCCGAGAGGTTGTATGCGACATAGGCCTTTCTCTTGTTATCAGTATGGTCCAGTTGAACGGGATCAAGATATTCTATAGTTGCTTTGCAAGCTTCTACGATATTCGGGTCTTTGATTGTTTCTGCTTGTGCGTCGGGTTTGGTTCCCGACATGGCTGATTGCTATGCCTCCGCACTTGTCCCTTTTAGTTGCTTGGTGTGGGTGCAGTCTTAGGCTGTCCGATAGCATTCTTGGGCAGTGCATGGCTCGCCTCGAATGCTGAATATCCCCCATGGGGTGGGAAATTTGATTACTTGGTAGAAACTCGATGGAGCGGCGCGCATGTCGTGTATCCATAGTCGTCCTGTGATGGCGTTGTAGGCGATTTCTTGTTCATGACGTGGAATGTTGTTTCCAGGGTGACTCCCTTTGCTAGGACGGGCAGCACTATTTCCCCAGAGGTTCGCTCTACTACATTATTAACACCCGTTAGTATTATGCATCGTGGTGTTATTTTATCCTCGAGCCTCATCTTTATGAGAACTCATGGGTAAATAATGCACGAGTCGCTGCCGTCATCCACCATTATTCTTTTTACATCAGTATCCGCAATGCATAAAGTTATCACCAAAGCATCATAGTGAGGGAAAGACAAACCGTCGGTATCCTATCGAAGATGATACTATCTCCGAGGTCATTGTACCGTTCGTGGGCAACCGTCCGTTTGAGTTTATGCATGGTGGTGAATTTCACATGGTTGATAACCATGTCGTCTCCTCCGCCAATAATCATTTGTATGGTACGGGTTGGTGACAGTGGTTTTGGAGGTCCCTAGGCTTGGTCACGTCCACGAGCAAAATTGGCCCTTCCTTGGTCGCTCAGCAGTTCTTTCAGGTATCCATGGTTTAACATTCTTACCACTTCTTATCGCAGACCTATGCAATCTTCGGTCTTGTGTCCTCTTTCCTGGTAGAATTCACACAAAACGTTCGATCTCCTGGCGCTCGGATCTGACTTCATTTTTTGTGGCCACTACACCTTCGTACTGATCTTTTCTAGTGCGTACACTATTTCAAAAGTAGAAACACAAAAGTTATGAGCAAATAATAGTGGGGGCATACCTCTTTCGCATTGGGGAGGGGTTTCATGTCAAGGTACATGAGAAGGTGGATTGGAGGTTCGGATATAGGGCTGGTACCTTTCCCTATTGAAACGCGGCGATTGATCCCTTCGACTGTCATTGCGGCGATCTCTCCTTGCCTCGGTCTGGACTGATGTTAATCACTGGAGCGGGCCGTTCAGGTCATCCTCGTCTACCTTTACTTCGGCGCAATAGGCATTATGGATTTCTTCCTATGTGGTAGGGGGTATTTCATGAGTCTGCTTAGTAGCTTTTTGGTTGCCTTCGACCCGTTTCTGTTTAGCCTATTTTGAAAGGCTGCTACTGCCATTCCCTCTGACACGTTCGATAGGCTCATTCTTACCCTGTTGAATCGGGCTAAGAAGTCTCGAAGTCCCTTGCCCATCGTTTGCTTAATGGCGAAGATATCATTGACCCGGGCCTCTGCCTTTTTCGCTCCCGCGTGAGCGTTGACGAACTTATCTGCCATTTCTTCAAACGTTGATATCGACCGCGAAGGTAGTTGGGAATACCATGTCAAAGCTTCCCCTGTCAGAGTTTCGCCGAAATTTTTCAGCAGTACAGACGACACCTGTTCCTTTGATAAATCATTACCTTTTACTGCGGTAACGAAATGGATCAAGTGGTCTTCTAGGTCCATGGTACCGTCATATATTTTCAAATATGGCGGCATTTTGAAGGTTTTTGGAATGGAATGGGGAGCTGCCCCTTCGCTATATGGCTGTTCGATGAACCGACCCACATCGCATTTTGATAACAACTTCGGAGCGCCTCGTATTTTATCCACTCTTTCCTGATGTTCCTTTATCTGGTCGCGGAGCGTTTTCTTCTCATTTTCCATCTCTTCCATTTTCTTTAGGATGGCCGTGAGCGCATCATGGCCTGTATCGGCAACAGTACGGACGTTATCTGTTCGTATAATGTTTGGCTCATCTGCGGCTTCTGCAGGTGACGTGTCTACGGATACTGAATTATATAGATAAAAGAACCTCGCAACTTCCAATTTCCAAACAAACCAACTTTTCTAGCTTAGGCGTTGAGAGTAAAGAGAATAAAATGATTAATTTTACAAGCATAATACCATTTACAAGGAGAAGAAGAACAAGGAAGCAAGAGTGCAAGAAATTCGGTATAAAAGAGGATCATGGCAGAGCACAAATGCTGTCCGAGTCCCTTTCAAATATTCTATATAAATTAATGTATACGATTCTTTCCATATTGCTCTCTTCTTTATTTACGTATGACAAATTGGCAATTAGTGCCCCTTAGTGGTCTCTTTGTTAGAGTGGAAAAAAAGAAGTTCGAGTGGCACAACAGTGGGCGTTTACCTAATATTCCCATTCCGATTCCTACATACAAGGGTTAGAGGTTCTATAAATTAGCTTCAACTCTTCATGAAGTAGTCATCATCGAAAATCAAAGCCATCATATCCTTTGGATCATACGTTATTTGTATCCTGTAGAAGCAGGAAGCTGTCGAGTTAGCTTCTTTAATTTCCTTCAATATTTTCATCTGCCAGGTAATTAAATTAAGGCATAGTACTGCTTGAGTTTTAGCTAGCCTTTTCTGTGGCAAACACTCCCTCCCTTTCATTTCATCGTTAAAGGTAACTTTTGTAACTTTTAAGACATTTATATCATGAAAAGTTAATATATTTCCAGATATAGAAAGGTGACATTTCTTGAAATCTATGGGTGGAGCTATAACCGGACGAAGGGTGGTTAGGTAAACACTCTTCGTTGGAAAACATAACTATATATATATATATATAAAATCTTGGCTTCGTCACTGGACTAAAAAGGAAAGAATACCATATAAATTAGGGTAGCATGGCTTCGTGTCACTGTCGCTAAAAAAGAAAGAATACCATATAAGTTAAAGGCCGATGTCCTATCTTTATTGGAACTCCAAATGTTTAATCCGGTACCCCTATGTGTGCGTTGAGAGTTAATTAAGCCTGCCGGTTAATATGCCTTAATTCGTTGGCCGTCTCTGATTCTTAGTCCCTTAATTTAATTTCCAGCATAGCAAAAATTAACATGAGATGATTACTGTTCGTTTACATGTACTTTAGTAATGGAGTTTGCTTTTACCTGATTGGCTACTAGTGTATTATACTTATGGCAAGAGACAAGAGTGTAGAGTAATATATTTTGATCTCTCCACTTAACTCATCCACTTTGTATAGTTGTATTATCGAACATACTTTGTTTCTCTCTTTTTCCCTTAATTTTGCTTGAAGAATCTATAGAAAATATTCACTTGGTTCATAAAAAATGTAAAAAAGGTGAACCTATAAAAAAATTGTTTAATAATTTATGCGCACATAGTAAGTTCTATTATTTCTCAGGAGTATTTAGTTAGTTATTTTAAGTGAATTAGATGTATAGTCATTGTGGAAACTAAACTTTCGTCACCAAACATTATGGTGAAATCGATGCGATCCTTCCATACTTAATTAGAATTGGTAGGAAGCACTTTTTCCTTTAATGGACCTTACAAATAAAAATTCGAATTAATTGAGGTCCCAATAAAAATATCGAATACCGAGCAAGAAACCATAGAAAAAACCAAACCATTATCCTTTGTTCTTTTATAGCTCAAACAAATATAGTTTCGGGTAATGATTGTAGTGAAGTTGTTGTTTGATATTCCTTAGTGATAGTATCTTCCTCAAACTCTTGTTTTTTACCTACGTACCATCACTTTTTTGTATTCACAATGCATTGCGAAATATGAGTAATATGTTATTATTCTCTGCATTTCTTTTAATTAATGTTTTTTTGTTGAATTACCTGTGAAAGCATATAAAAACAATATATGAGCACACTGACATTTGAAAACATTTTGGCAGGTAACAGCTACTCTTGAAAATGGAATCCATTGCAAGATCCAACAGCCTTAAGTACGAGTGCCTGCTGTTTGGTATGCATGACTACTGTAACTCAACTAATTAGTAGATTATCAAACACATATATATTGTAGATCTCATTTATTCATTAATTATTATACAAAATACGTACATTAATTATCGCTAAAGATTTTTCTTCTTCTTTAAAATGTATAGATTTGGATGACACTTTGTATCCGCTGAGCTCAGGTCTCAACTTAGCTTGTCGCAAAAATATACAAGGTATAGTTTCCCTTGTCATGTGCAGTTAAGTATATGAATATATAATTGTTGGCTTATTAATTAATTAACATTTCATTCTAGAGTTTATGTTGCATTACCTGGATATTGAAGAAACCCAAGTGCCAAAGATGTGCTTGGAACTATATAGGGAGCACGGCACAACAATGGCTGGCTTGAAGGTTAATTATACACTACGTACATATATATACTACTATTTAGGAAGTAAAATGGTTAATGTTCCTTTGACTCAAATTTTTTAAAACGTTAGCTTAGTAAGTATTTTGAATTATTTTTTAACAATCAAAGTTTTGATTCTTCTCACCTAATTAATAATCAAATATATATGTTACCATATGGTATTTGCAGGAGCTAGGATACGAATTTGACAACGATAAATTTCATGGTTTTGTGCATGGAAGATTGCCGTACGATGAAGTGCTAAAACCTGATCCACTGCTGAGGAACCTCCTCCTTTCCATGCCACAGCGCAAAATAGTAAGTAATTAATCCGATAATTAGCAACAGTTTAATTTAATTAGCTATTTGTGGTCAGTTGAACATTAATGGTTGATATAGATTTTCACAAACGGGGATAAAGCGCATGCTATTCGAGTCCTGAGTAAGATGGGGTTGGCAGATTGTTTTCAAGGTATTATATGCTTCGAGACTCTAAATCCTCCTCAACAAGATAATTATGAGGATCAAGTTTCAAATAAAAGCCAGGGCATCCTATGTAAGCCTTCGCTGCAAGCAATGGAGGCTGCTATTCGTATTGCAAACCTTGATCCAAACAAAACTGTATGTAATATACCCACCTCTCTACTTTATAATTTATTTAGATCATCTAGTTTGGCAAAGTTAATACTTAAAACCTTTTGAAATATGTCATCCAAAATTAAAAGCTTTAATGTGGGACCATAATCTATAAAATTTTCTAATTATTTCTTAATATAAAAATGTGTAATTCCTTTTGTAACATACTAGTAATGAAGAAAGTATGTCATTTAAATTGAAATAGAGGAACTATTTTTTATTCATATATGTCAAATCTTGAATATTTTTAATAATTAGCGAAATTCCTAACTTTGTTACTGTGAACGCTAAATTTCCTCTTAATTTCTCCTTTTAGATTTTTTTCGATGACAGTGCTCGGAACATAGCAAGTGGCAAACAAGCTGGACTGCATACCGTAATTGTAAGCTCTCACTTTCCGGCGATCATATCAAGAGTATTATGAGTAGTTTATAATTAAATTATTTGTTTTATATAGCGAAAATGGAATAAGAGAGTAAACGAATAACTAAATTCAAAAAAAAAAAAAAATCATGTGCCAATTCAACTTGTATATGTTGGCATTGCGGGAGGCGTATCTAGCTTAAGGGGTATGGGTTCACGTGAACCCATACTCCTCTCTTTAAATCATATATAATAATGTTATATTTTTTTAAAATTACTTAAATATATGTGCGTGCACCCATTCTCAAAGACTCCTATGGTGTAATTATTATCAGGTGCACCTCTATAAGTGAAATTGACGGTTCAAATTTCACTCTAAACGATCTTGTTTTCGGCATGGAATATAGATATAAATGTGAAAATTACTAAGAGATTAAAGTTAAACCCATCAATTGTAAATTCTAAATTAACATATTTACAATAGTGCACATATTCTCTTGAAATCCTGAATCCGCCTCTATGCGGGATAGCTCATGTGAGCTTCCTGCTGCATGCCTTGTACAATTGAGGTGGAGAGTTCCCCTACCCCAAATTAATTAATGTAATAATAAAAATTAAAGTATTTGTTATAAGCATGATTATTATTGGTGCAGGTGGGAAGCTCGAGTTTAGTGGCAGGAGCAGATCACGCATTGAGGAGCATACACAACATAAAAGAAGCCATTCCTCATATATGGGAAGAAGATGGAGAATATCCAGATCAGCTTCAAGTTATCCAATCCAATGCCGCAGAATTAACTGTTGTACAAGCATAACGTACTCCATCCATGAATTTCTAGAAACAAATATTTGCGTGAAATTAAATAACCCTCCAGTGTGATATATAGAAAAACAGTTACTCTAATCTACAACGAGTTTAAGTTTCTTACTTGCAGCTCTTTGTACGAAGTTATAAGTATTTCAATACGATAAGAAACAATCAAATTCCAAATTAACGTTTAAATCCTTAGAGTAGGAGCTAGTAAAATAGTTGGCCGTTGCACAAGAATGAATTCCCTTCAACTCCCCCCCAACCATCATATATTATTGGCTAACACGATTGCCAATTATTACTGACGCTAATTTTTAGAAGTGCGCTTCATCAAATAATTAAATACATATTAATTATATAAGATGTTAATAAAACAATTAGGATCTTAGATACTAAGTATTTTAAATTTTTAAAAAATGTTTTAATAATCAAATATGTATTCATATTCACACGTTATATCTTAAAAAACTAGCGAGGCCTTAGATTATACACGCTTAATATATACTTCCTCCGTTCTAGTTTATGTAAACATTTTTTTTTTTTGATCTATTCTAAAAAGTATGATCTCTTTCTAAATTTGGAACAATTTAGCTTGAACTTACAATTTTACGCTTAATGAGAAACTTTTATAACCACACAATTACTCTGACCCCTTTTTGACTTGTTTAGGACCACAAATTCCAAAAATCTTCATTTTTTCTTAAACTTCGTGCCCAGTCAGACAGCTTCATAAATTGAAACGGAGGGAGTAATTTTTAATCTTCAAAACTGAGTTACTTCAAGCTATGCAAACACTACGCCTTTGCGATTGCGTTTGACTTTTGCTTCGTTTTTAAGAAACAAAACAAAACAAAATAGGGATATTTTCATAAAAGTACAACTAAACAAAATACATTTCAACCGCTTAGCCTAAAATAATATCTTCATCGGATGGTCCCATAAATATTAACAATCCGTTCTTTTTCAGGCAATATGATATCATTCACATGGTATGACATGATTTTTTTTTCAATATCTCAAGGTTACAACTTTTCCCTCCCTCCCCTACATCTCCCGCATTCCCTCTCAAAACTTTTGTCTATATCTTTGTTTCTTTTTCTTTCCCAACTTAAATACCTACAAATTATGTATTAAAATAAATAATTTTTCCTATTTTCTCTTTTTCTTATGGCAAAACATGATTTTTCAATTAAATATTTTAATTTTCGTACTCTTTTAAATGGTGAAACATTTGGGTATTCACATATCAAATTGTTAATCAAATTTTATAATAAAAGTGAAATTTTATGTGCAATTGCTGAAGTAATCCAACAAGATAAAAGAAAAATCAAAACTTGGTAAAAAAATTATAGAATCCCTATAGCACATATAAAAACTTTTTCATATTTCACATTAAAAAAAAAAAAAAAAAGAGAAGAAAGTGTCAAACTTCCATGGATGCCTCTTATACAATGACATTGTATCTAGATTCTTATAAACTAATATATATATATATATATATATATATATATATATATATATATATATATATATATATATATATATATATATATATATATAGCATTATACATAAATATACACATTTATGCACAATTATACATAAGTATATAATACTATATAACTGTATATGACACTAGTTATACAATATTTTCAGTAGAAAACACATTGTGCCCAACACTACACTAACCGTAAACAATATAGCAACTTGTATAAACATGTATAATACTGTATAAGATGTATTTATACATTCATATACATAATTATACATTATTATGCAATGTCGATACAAAATGCTACATGGTTATGATTTTTTATTCCAGCTTCAAGTTGTTGCAGCATGTATTACAACTTTATACAAACGATTCCGAATTTAATACCCAAACAAGATACATTCAGTTTTAGATCCGAGACTTTAAAGTCGTAAAAATGCTGATCCGAATTTCAAACTTCAAAATCTTCCAAAATTAGTGGTTATTTCTCAGCGCAAATCAAGTTTGAGAGCTAAAGATTTTAGATCTGTGTGAGTTTTCATTTTTCTTTCAAAATCTTCAATTCTTATTCTGCTTGCCACCATTGGACTTGGCGGGCTTGGACGACGGAGGAGGAGCCTGAGCTAGAATTGTATAGAGGATAAGAGGATGAGGAATAATGGAGGCTAGGGTAAGAGAGGAAGATAGAATCTATTAGGGTTAGAAAGAAAGAAAAGAGACGTGGTTGGGAGAGAATTGGGTGCGTCGAGAATGAAGAAAAAAAGAAAGAAAAAACTTTTAAGTGTTTTGGAATAACCAATGAAAACTATTTTATAATATATATACAATCTAGATTAAATCGGGTAAGTACCTAAAATATGGGCCTTATTTTATTGATATGTTAGGTCAACCGACAATGAAGGTAATTTTCTCAACAAAATATGTGGGAACAAAAAAAATTATATGCTAAAATCAGTGTCCAAACGACCTTGCATGCCACACCTTGCTCAGCAACTCTTATTTTTATGTCAGTAGTCCTTGTAGAGTATTCGGAACACGTCAACTAATGGTTGTTCAACAGTACTGAGAACTTTGTCCTTACGGCTGTCTTTACGATTCAATAGTCTGTGTTCTCCTACCTTCTGGAATCAGGTTTACCGGCTTTGTCCAATAACGCATGTCAAAAAGTTGAGCTTGTTGGACCGTCGCATACAGAGATTAAAGGCAAAATACATAAGTTATTGTCACGACCCCAAACTCGGTCGTGATGGCGCCCAACCCAACGGCTAGGCAAGCCCGACCAAATACGCTCTCAACCCGAGCTTAGAGCTCAAAATCACTTATTTAAAATCTTTAGCAGTGAAGTAAAATCAAAATAAAGCTAATAGTTATAAAACAACCCGAATATCTCACAGAAACAGCATAACTTCCCCAAGACCTGGGGGTCACGAGTCTAGAGCCTCTACCAGAGTAGCATA
>MU737222.1:27332-58767 GCA_026770625.1 Nicotiana glauca | reverse complement strand
TTTAGTTCATATTTTAAGATTGTCGATGGTTTTCTCTTTTTCGTTTTAAATATTTTATATGAAGTAAATTTTTAATTAACTTTAATTAGAAAGCTTAAGAAAGTAATTATACTAAAAGGATTCCTAAAGGTAATTATGTAGGATTCCTAACGTGTAGTATTATATCCTAAAACTAATAGGATTATAAGACCAATATTTAGAATTCCGGTTATGTCCTTTTATTATGAGTTATTATACTTAATATTATAAGGTTATTTTTGTAAACCGACATTGTATTCATGCTTTTATAATAATGTAGATGTAGATAAATTCTTGTCAAGTTTGGAAAGCATGCTTGGTATATCTTGGCTTCTTTTGCATATCTAAGGTTATTTAAAACTCATTATGTTCTATTTTATGTAATACTTTATTTTTGTTCCAAAAAGAATGATGTTTTTCTATAATAGAAACAATTTAACTTTAAACTTCTTATTTTATTCAATTTAGTGACAAGCTTCTACATCTATAGAAATATCACGGTATGTTTAAGACCACAAGTTCCACAAAATCTTTCTTTCTTATTTAAGTTCCGTGCCTAACCAAACACCTTCACTTTCTTATATAATAAAAAAGCCTAACACCTTCACATAAAATAAAAAGATGTATTGTATTTGCTAAACCTTGTTTGATGACTGATAGTTCTGTTCAAGTTACCTGTCAGTCGGTATATAGTTTCTAAACTTGGAAAAGAATCCTAATACGAACATAATTAACTGAATAGCATTTCATCATATCACATTTAGCATACATTTGCCAAGATACCATTTAACAGGGTTTATGGAAGCTTAATTCTTGTCTTGCAGATTAGTAACCTTGCTAGCATCTGGTTTATATCGTTGGATATTAGGTTTGGGTAGCGGCTCGCCCATGTGGACTGACCTAATCCATTTTAGAAGAGATTAAATTTAAGGAACTAACGGAGGTTTTATAACTCCTAAAAACTACCGCACATTATAAAGAGATGTGGGATGTGCAGTGGTGGTTTCACTACAAACAAAACGGGTTAATAGCGGAGGTTAAAATTGCAGTTTGCTCCGCTATTTACTTTCACGACGGTTGAGCAGACCCCCGCAGTAAACATCGCCATTATTATTTGCGGCAGATAAATGCGGGGGTTTCTCAAACCGCCGTGACAGCACATAGCAGAGGTTAGAGCAATTTTAACCTCCGCAATTTCATCCGCTAAAGTAGATTATTATCTTTAAAATTTAATATATTTTTTTGAGTGTGGGGGTTATAAATGTATTGGGAAAAATTATATTTATATATAAAGGTGACGTGTCAAGACACGTGGATCGATCAAATGGTCAATGAATCACAATTAGTCACGAGTCAGGAGTTACAATAGACACGAGCGAAGAAGAAGGAAGAGGCACGGGACATCAGATAAGTAACATGGCGCCCGTACCTATTCAAGCCATTTATATCCGGGAGTCAGAAGGAATGAATCTGACTATAGAAAAGAGTGCAGATACGACATTTAATGGGCATTAAATGCTGAATACGTTAAAGAATATATTTTGAATGTAATGATTGTGTAACGTAGCATTCAATATCTTTAATTACTCATAATAGCCTCATTATGATTGAGGCAAAATGTATATTCTCAAAGGTACCTATAAAAGGGAGATATATGGTCAGTTGTAAGGGGACAAAACACTATTGAAATATACATTAGTATTATTTATTTTTCTTGATTATCATCTTACTACCCAGAATTATTTCCTTTTACTCATTTTCTTGATTATAGTAACCCGAGTTCTTCTAAATTCTAGCTTTGACTAAAGTTCCATTTTTTGGTTAAACAAATTAGTTCCGTTGCCGGTAATCTGATAATCTATTTTCTCTTCGCTTAACTTTCCTTGTTGCATCAACTATGACAAACAACAATGATAACACTCAAGAAACCAAATAAACCAACAAAATCACGGAGATCCACAGAACATTCCCATTCAAGGTCCAATTCCACGAGGCTCACCACGGCAATCTCGTGAGGGTACTCCTGAAGGGTCTCAAGTAAATGAGCATAATCAATTTGAAAATGCTGAAGCTGTTGACGATGCTTTGCAGAAATTAATTGCAGCTCAAGTCAGTAAAGCTGTTGAGGCACTTGTTAACCAATTACCTGTTGCGGCACCAGCGCCTACTCCAAATAACAATACTTTGTAAAACCCTCGTTCTGGGCTTGTTAACTCATGCGGTGGTGGAACTCTCAATGAATCATATGAGAGAGAACTAGGTAATGTATTTAATTCCCATTTACAAATTTAGTACTAACCCTACAGAAATAGCTCAAGCAGTAAAGTGAGTTCATAGGGCAGATACCCGGAGTGCCACCCATAATCAAGGGGGTTGATATGGATCGATATTCACAACAACCCTGGAAGCCAAGTGCTGCTCCAATTCTAATTCCAAAAAATTTCAAAATGGCTGATATTCCAAAATATAATGGAACAACAGACCCATGCGACCACGTGACTGCATTCACAACGGGCGTAAAAGATAATGATTTGACTAAGCAGGAGATTGAATTAGTATTAGTCAAAAAATTTGGTGAGACACTCACCAAAGGAGCGATAACATGGCTCTCTTACCAAAAATTCTATAAACTCTTTTGATGAGCTTGCAGATTCTTCAATGTAATCACTTCTGAACTCGTGGTTGTTTTAAGAAGCATGGGAGATAAGGTACGATGGCCAAAGGAGATGCGATCGAATCCAAAAAGACAAAATCCTGATCATTGGTGTGAATTTCACAACGATCACGGGCACAAAATAGCAGATTGTAGGTTTTTTCAGGGTGAAGTTGATCATTTGTTAAAATAGGAATATCTCGCTGATTTATTCAGTGAGAAAGGTAAACAAGCATACATGAAGAACAGGCAGGAGCCTCCAAAACCACCTTCACCCAAAAGAACTGTCAACGTTATAAGTGGGGGGGGGAGTGAAGATATCAATGGTGTATCATATACTACAGCTAATAAGATTTCCAAGATAAGAATTACTCACAGGAAGCGGCTGCGACATATATTAGAGGAAGAAAATATTACAATCGATAATGCAGATGCCGAGGGTCTCTTAACTCCACATAACGAGGCACTGGTAATATCTTTACTTGTACATGATACTAATGTGAAACGAGTTTTGATTGATCCAGATAGTTCTGTGAACATTATTTTGATACGAGTATTACGCGAGATGCAAGCAGAAGATAAATTGGTTCCAAAAGCGCATACTTTGTCAGGATTTGACAACTCCAGTGTTGTAACGAAGGGGAAGTGATACTTACTACATTCGCAGAAGGTGTTGTCAAAGATACCAAATTTCAGGTAGTAAATATGGAAATAGATTACAACATGATTCTTGGGAGGCCATGGATCCATGACATGGATGCTGTTCCATCAACCTTGCATCAAGTCATTAAATTTCCATCGCCATGGGGTATATGTCAAATCAGAGGCGATCAACAAACATCCAGGAGCATCAACTCCGTGGCAGAATCAAGTGTTAAGGGTGAAGAAAAATAGCAATTATAGAATTCAGTTGAGGATAACATGGCGTCAATCTCAACTAAGCAAGGACAAACAAATATGGATTCAAGACCTGATACCATTCAAGATCCATAAGAAAACGAAAACATTAAAAAAACAATAGAAGAGTTGGAGGCTGTGATTTTATTTATACACTGGCCAGAGAGAAAAGTGTATATAGGAGCCAATATTAGCCCGGAGGTGAAGCGTAAGTTGATTGAATTTTTAAAAGCTAAGATAGATTGTCTTGCTTGGTCCCATTCTGACATGACAGGGATACCACCGGAGGTGATGACTCATAAACTAAATGAAAATCCATCATACCCTCCAATCAAGCAAAAGAAAAGAAAGCAAGGAACTTTCAAGAATCAGGTGATTCAAGAAGAAGTCCAAAACTTGCTAAAAATTGGTTCCATTCGTGAGGTAAAGTATCTTAACTGGTTAGCTAACACTGTTGTAGTTCCAAAGAAGAACGGTAAGTGGCGAGTTTGCGTAGATTACACAGATCTTAATAAAGGTTGCCCTAAAGATTCTTTTCCACTGCCGCACATAGATCAATTGATTGATGCAACTGCATGTCATGAATTATTAAGTTTTTAGATACATATTCAGGGTATAATCAGATTAAAATGGATCCAGGAGATGAAGAAAAAACTTTCTTCATAACAGACAAGGGGACTTAGTGTTATAAAGTAATGCCCTTTGGTCTAAAGAATGCAGGTGCAACGTATCAGATGATAGTCTCCCAAATGTTTCAAGAACATTTAGGTAAGACTATGGAGGTATACATAAATGATATGCTCGTTAAAACTTAGCATTCAGGAGATCATATATCGCATCTGTCTGAAACGTTTAAAATTTTACGGAAGTATAATATGAAGTTAAATCCCGAGAAATGTGCATTTGGTGTAGCATCAGGTAAATTCTTAGGTTTTCTTGTTTCTAACCGTGATATTGAAGTAAATCCTGCACAGATTAAGGCCATTGAAGAAATTCCTGATATACTTTCAAACAAGAAGGAAGTTCAAAGATTAACAAGGAGAATTGCAGCCTTAGGAAGATTCATTTCTAAATCGTCAGAGAAATGTTTTAAATTCTTCTCAGCCCTCAAGAAGCAGGACCATTTTGAATGGAATGAAGAGTGTCAACAAGCACTCAGGAATTTGAAAACATACTTATCAAATCCACCTTTGCTAGCCAAACCAACGGCTGGGGAGAGACTTCTCATTTACCTTGCTGTTTCAGAAGTACCGGTAACCGCTGTTTTGGTTCGAGAAGAACAAGGTAAGAAATCCCTTATCTATTATGTTAGTAAGTATTTTTTAGATGCAGAGACGCGGTATCCTCAGTTAGAAAAACTTGCACTTGCATTAATCATGGCCTCTAGGATGTTAAGACCTTACTTTCAGTGTCATCCTATTGTTGTAGTAACTGCATATCCTTTATGTAATATATTGCATAAGCATGAATTATCAGGCAGGTTGGCCAAATGGTCCATAGAGTTAAGTGAATATGAAATCACGTACCAACCTAGAACAACAATAAAATCACAAGTATTAGCCGATTTCGTGGCTGATTTTAGCCAGGGGATGCAATTAGAAGAAGAAAGAGAACTGCAAGTTTTAAATGGTGCTAACCCAGGAACTTGGACTTTATTCACTGATGGCTCATCTAACGTAAAAGGTGCAGGTTTAGGGGTTGTCTTGGTGCCACCTACGGGTGAAACTATTAGACAAGCTATTAAATGTCATTCCATAACTAACAAGGAAGCGGAGTACGAAGCTGTGATTGCAGGTCTAGAATTGACACGAGAACTTGGCATAAATCAGATTATAATCAAGAGCGATTTACAACTCGTGGTCAATCAAATGCTGGGGACTTACACATCTAGGGAAGCAAGGATGCAGCAGTACTTAGAAAAGGTACGGGAATTGATAAAGTAATTTCAAACCTGGAAAGTCATACAAGTACCAAGGGATGAAAATGTTGAAGCAGATGCCCTAGCTAATCTTGCCTCTGCAGCTGATGTGGCGAGTGATGCAAATGCCTCAGTTATACATTTATTTCACTCAGTTCTCGATCCTAATAAGAACGAGGTAAACTTTAACAATTTAACATGGGATTGGAGGAACGAGATTCTTGCTTTTTTGCAATATGGTACCATCCGTGATGATAAAAAAAAGCCCATGCGCTGCGAAAAAAGGGTTCTCGGTACTGTTTAAAGCAAGGTAATTTATATCGAAAAATGTTCGGGGGTCCCTTAGCAAGATGCCTTGTACCTTCGCAAATGGAGTATGTAATGAGAGAAATACATGAGGGGCATTGTGGGAATCGCACAGGAGGAAGGTCACTGGTAAAAACCTTGATTAGAGCAGGATACTATTGGCCTAAAATGGAAGAATAAACACAAAGTTTTGTGGCTAATGTGATAAATGGCAAAGGTACGGTAGCAATATGCACAGACATGCAGAATTATTACATCCAGTCATTGCACCGTGGCCATTTATGAAATGGGGAAGGATATAGTAGGACCATTACCTCAAGCGAAAGGACAGGTAAAGTTTCTGCTTGTACTTACTGATTATCTCACTAAATAGGTAAAGGCAGGAGCATTTAAACAGGTGCGAGAAAAGGAAGTCAAAGATTTTGTCTGGCGAAATATCATATGCCGCTTTGGTGTAACTAAGGAAATCGTATGTGACAATGGCCCTCAATTTATCGGAGCTCAAATCATAAAGTTTTTTGAGAGTCGGCAAATTAAAAGGATTACATATACACCTTAACATCCGGTGGATAATGGGCAAGCAGAATCAACAAACAAGGTTATTATCAATAATTTAAAGAAGCGATTAGAGGAGTCAAAGGGGAACTGGCCTGAAGTGTTACCCGAAGTTTTATGGGCATATCGCACAACTGCAAAACAAGCACAGGAGAAATACCTTTTTCATTGGTTTACAGAGCAGAGGCTTTGATTCCAGTTGAGATAGGAGAACCAAGCACACGATTCACACAAGCTACACAAGAATCTAATGACGAGGAGATGCAGGTCAATTTAGATCTACTGGAAGGCAGGAGAGAAGCTTCATTAATAAGAATGGCAGCACAAAAACAAGTGATAGAACGATATTATAACAAGAAAGCACGCCTCAGATTTTTCAAAATTGGGGACTTCTTGGTAAATTGGCCAACATGGGTAAATTGAGTCCAACTTGGGAAGGACCCTATAGAGTTCGTGGTATTGCGGGAAAGGGAGCATATGAATTGGAGATAATGGATGGCAAAGTACTACCTTCATATTGGAATGTTGTTCATTTGAAGAGATATTACTTCTAAGGAATACCCACGGTCAGGTATCACCATTTTGCTTTTTTTTTTTGAATTGTTAAAATTTTACTATCGATTTTAGATGATAGGCAAAAAAGCTAGCCCGTACCAAATGATGATTCACGACCTGTAAGGCACACGAAATAACCTAAAATTCCTGGCCTAGGGTTACAATTATTCTGATAGAAATTTAAACGGTTTAAGCAGTCTTCATTTATAATCGTACCTCCGAGTCCCGTATGTATTTCCTTTTCAGGAAAAGGACCAAATGAGAGAAACTATCAAGTGCTTGAGGCTTCATACTTCAACACTCAAACACTTGGGGGACTACATAATATACACAAGTACATATAAAGAAGGCAAAAGATTGAAGAAAAATCAAGCCTGAAAAAGTCAAGTGCAGAGTAATAAAAGTTACACGAAGTCACGAGCCAAGGCTAAAGAAAAAAGAAAAAAAAAAACTACAAAATTCAAAAATTCTCTGCCTTCTCTCTAAGAAGACAATGAGTAGTATTTTCGTTACTATTCATCGTCCATAGCTCAGGCATCCGGGAAGTTAATTTCACAAATTTGGTACCAAAAGAACCCCCTTCTATTTGCGAACAATCCCCAACTGATATTTTCATAAAATCTATAACTATCCACAGCAGATTTTATTTTGAAAAATTCGAGTTACTGTAGCTATGAATATCGTCCAGTTTTTCCAAGACTGATTCATTATTCTTTTTTGAAACGTGAATCTGTTATGCTCTTATATTATTTCAAAGAAACATGTGTATTCCTATTTCTTTTATCATATGTTAACACCATTATGAAGTTGAGACGTCTTCTTCATTAAGTGTCGAAATATAAAAGGGCCCTCTTTTATAAAACTTATGTTTAAAACTATTTAGTCTTGAGATTAGCAGAAGCAGTTTTAAAGAGCAAAAATGCAAACTATTCTATAAGTCCTTAAAGATAAAGGCAATAATAGAATAAACAAAAGTCCAAGATAATAACATCAAAAACTTCTTAAATACTTAAGACTAAGTATGAACTTAGTCATAAAATTGTGAAATTGTTTATACAAATTTCCCCATAAAAGACTTGGGGACTTGCATCCCAAAAACCAACTGTTAAAGAGCTAAGGGTTTTACTACAATTTTCTAAAAATAAACCCTTAGACGAAGCCAAGGGTTTCTAAGACGACTTTCCAAAGAGGTACCTGCAACAAAAAGAAGGAATTCAAGACAAATGTTTTACTAAGAAGATGTGGGAACTGAATAAGATGCATCAATAGCAACAGGCTCAACTTGGACAGGAGCATCAACGGTTGCAAGTTGATCTTGATTCATAGCAACAGGCTCAACTTGTGTAAGGGCTTCAGCAGAGGTGGTTTCAACTTGGCTTGTGGCAATAGGTTCGATTGGGCTTGAGGAAGATGTGATACCCATATGAGCTTCAATCACGGGAGAAGGGAAGTCCTGCGGTTGCTGAGCTTGTTCTATGGTTTCATTGACCTTAGCTAATTCAGCCTCCAGGTCAAAGCTTTCTTGCCCAACTTCAAGTAGTGTATCACAACGGGAATTTAGAAAATCCCAACTCACCTCAACATCAAATTTTTCTTCAAGGATCTCGTAATCCTTTTCCAAAGCAGCAACCTCCCTCTTGAGCTCTTCATTTTTGGCCAAGGCGGAATTACAAGAAGCTTGAAGGGAAGCATGAGAGCTCTCTAAAGCACGTACCTTATCAACAGAGACTCGAAGGTCTTCTTATGCTTGAGTTAAATTTTGCACAATTTCTCCAGCGTAAACTTCTTTTTGATCCAATAGAGCCTCCAATCCCCTATTCTCCTCACTAGTCTTGGATAGTTGCTCTGTAAAGGAGGATTCAAGGTGTTCTTTTTCCTTCTCAGCTTGGCTCGAGGAAGCCTTGATAATCGCCGGCTCCGAAGTTAACGCTCGTACTTGTTGTTCTAAAGTACTTCTACTCTCTTGTAAATCCTCCATGTCAATTTGAGCACTGTTGAATTGTTCCTTCCAATCGTTTGCCTCCAACTGGAAATCACGAGCAGCCTTCTCTGCATCATGAGCAGCCTTCTCCAAATTACGTACTACCTTCTTCAAGAGGGAGATTCTGTTCATCAGCTCAGTGCCAATAAGATTGGCCTAAAAAGGGGGGGAAGTAAGAATCCCAAAGTTAGGCTACTATGGCTTTCAAGCTGGTTTAGGGGGGGAAGTAAAAAGGGGGAGAAGAAAAGGAAATACCTTCAAGGTGGCATGCACTATGTCATTCATAAGAGTCAGGCTACTATGGCTTTCAAGCTTTGCTTTCTCGATTGGGCCAATGAAAGGCTCGAGACAAATATCAGCTTGACCAGACTTTCTCAAAAGACTGCAGTTGGCAGGGACTTCAATGGTTACGCTCCTCATATTAGTACTTCTACTTGAAGAACCCACCTCTGTATAGTGAATGATAGGTGGGGGAATTGTCAAAGGAGGAGCGGTGGAAGGAGTAAATGGAACAGAAACGGTTGGTGCAGGTAAGGAAGCAATTACAAGTACAAGAGATGAAAAAGAAGATAACGAAAGTTCATCTAGGACCGGTCCTAAATTTCCACTACCAAAACCACTATAAAAAAGATGATCAATAGACTCACGAGTGTCGTGAGGAATGATGTCATCATCTAGAATGATAACAGGAGCAACAACAGGCTCGATAAGAGACAGATGAGGAGAGAATTCAACTTCGTCATCGGAGATGATACGTCTCCTAGCTCGTGGTATCGTCACCAGGGGGCTTTCATCTTCTTCCTCTGAGTCTTCTTCTTCAATAGCTTTTCTTTTGGAAGAAGAACCCAAGACTATTCCTTGGGCCGAAGAGGTACGAGTACCCAAAGAGTCACGAGAAACCATGATTACCGCAGCAGTGACTCCTCGAATAGAAAATCCTGATAAAAAGAAGGATAAAAGTTAGAACAATAAAAGAAAATATTTATATACGTACAAGATAAAATACAAACTCTTACCATGAGTCTTTAATTTCCAACCATAACGGCTGGAAAGGTTTTTCCATGACCTACCCTCCATTGAAGTGGTTCTCAACAATTTTTCTACCCAACCACAAAAGTTGGGAACAGTCTCCACAACACCCATGCTTGCCGATAAAAGAAAAGAAGCGATATTAGAAAAGTTAACAAGATAAAAAAAAGAGGCACGAGAAAGATATAATACTTACGTGCAAAGTTCCACTTCTTAGGGAAGGGAACATTCTCTTCACCCACTAAACCAGCAATGCGGGCAGCAACAAACCGAGCATACCAGCCATGGTCTTTGTCATTCTCAGAGCTCACTAAAACCCTCTTGTTCCTGGCTGCTAGGGTAAAAATGCCATTGCAGAAAAGCCTAGGGGAGTATAGGTGAATTAAGTGGGGGAAAGTAAAACCAACATCTGCCATGTTAGCAAGGTGCCTCAAGCAGGCGATAGCCCTTCAAACAATTGGACCAATTTTACCCAAACAAACGTTGAAAAAATGGCAAAAATCTAGAATGACCGGGTCAATGGCTGGTCTAAACCCTAGAGTAAAAGGGTGTGTGTAAACAAAGGAAAATACAATCATATAGGAAGTGATCCTCTAATTTGGATTAGGAATGATAATTGGAAAATCACTACTCCAGCGACAATCCTTACAGACTATAGGAGCTAAGATTTCTGTAATCTGAGCAGGGAAAATAGTGGCACGATCTAAAGTGGTTACTTGGTTTCTTAGAGATTCCCTATCATGATGAAAAGATAGATTAGTAGGAACTATCTCTTCAACTATAGACTCACGTGAGGGTTCAGAGGATTCTTTATTCTTAGAAGAAGCCCTCTGAGAAAGGGAACCTCTAGTTCTCGAAGAGGGACCAGAACTAGTAGAAGGTGTGGATGCTCAACCACCACGAGCAGATCCCAAGCTACAGAGTCTACCCCCTCTTCTATGCCTAACGGGAGCATTAGGGAAGTTATCTAAAATGGGGGTTCTCCTAGGTGTCGATGCCCCCTTTTTCTCGTGAAATCGGGTTTACGACATTAGGGAAGACAACTCTATTCCTGTTTGGGAATTGGGTTTTTTTGGGTTTGAAGAGTCGCCACCTAATGATTAAGTGCATTAGGACACTAAGGGTTTTGAATTTGAAAATCAGAGTTCGGGTAAGGGCTAGAAATTATTTCGAGGGGAAGGTGTTAGGCACCCCTCAAGATCCACTAGTGTGGTTCCTGGCCATGCTATGTTGTGACTTTAATGTAAACAAGTATACAAATAAATTTACACATAAGGGTTGCAAACAAGCATGTTGGAATTTATAATTTGTTTGAGGGAGAGTCTAAGTGCAAGAATTAGTCAAGACATTGAATAAAACAAAGAAGAAAGAGTTAGAAGTAAAAGGAATAGTGCAGTGAAAAATTAAAGGGGAGTTTTGGGTAATTTGAAAAGACAGAATTTATTGATATTAAACAAAGTAACATAAGGAAAGGGGTCCTAGGTTTATAAATCACATGGATCATCCACACAACACCGGTAACCAATCGTACGCATAGTGTTATCGCATGATCATCATCTCCATGTCTACCCTTCCCACCTCGTAAAGGTTATTTAAACGTGTGGATTGGTCACGAATGCTTATTGCGTGATATTACCCGTCCCGTCCTATAAGTCCTAGAGGGTATTTAGGACCACTATCCCTACAGGGTAAGGTCTAGGCTGGACCCTTAGGTTTAAAGGACAAAATGCTAGGTGACATGCATAACAAGTAGGACTACACATAAAGGAACCATACAAAGGAAAATAAGAGGCTCACAGATCCCTCACAAGTACACATGTAATTAGCACGTCTCAAACACATTTAAGGTCTTAAAAGAACGCGAGTTTAAAGATCAGTTTTAGCAGAAGGTTTAATCACAACCGAGTGATCCGAAGAGCGTTTGACATGCAAAAACACAACTAAGAAAACAGTTGAGTAAGTAAAGGTAAGGGGACTGTTAAAATATCATTTGAAAAAAAGGTAGAGATTTGAAAAATGCAGTAGTTTAATTAGACAAGTATCAAAATAACGTGATCCTGGGCAGAAAGGTACCAGTAATTTAAAAGCTTAACAGAGCACGAATCAGGAAATTAGTGAGAGCCTATAAATAGGAAACAGGTCTCCAGATGAAGGGATTTTCAGTAAAAGAGTGGACTTCGGAGAGACGGATGAAAAAAGAGTTGGGAAAGTTCAAAGGTTGAGTAGTTTGAAACTAGTAAACAAGATCAATCATTTTTTATTATTGGGCCTAATGCTTGCCTAGGCAATGTATGTATTGCCTGTAGACATGTGATTTTTGACCCTCCCCAAGACTTTTATATTTTAGCCCGCAAATATTTAATTTAGGCATAATATAGCTATTTCAACTCATTTTGACTCTTTTACTTTATTTTATTACCAGAAATAAAAATTACAAAAAATATTTTAGTTTATGTATTTTTCATAAATTTGAAAAAAATGGAAAAATAGTACCCTATTTTTATCTTTATATAATTTCGAAAATACAAAACTAGTTTCATGTTTAGTTTAATTAATTAGGATTAGTTTTGACATGGTGTAGTATTTCTATCTTATTTAAAAGACATTGTGTAGTCTAGGGACCCTTCTAGACTCTTCTTTCGGACAAAAAATAAATAAAAAGACTCTAAGGACTTAACACAAAAGGACCTAGGGACTAATTGGCAAATACACAAAAAAAGACCTTAGACCTAATTCCATGTATATAAACTAATGCCTACCAGCTAAAGGAGGTGTGACAGCTCTGGCGACTCTGCTGGGAATACGAACCCAGAATTTCGGTTCAGGGTTCAAGAATTCGAGCTTAGATTGACTATTATATTTGGCTTTGTCTGATTTTCCTACTTGTTCCATACTATATGTGCTTTACCGCTTTGATATTTTGTGAACTGTATAGATAAATTATGACGAATCCTTTCCTCTCTCTAAGTCTTCAACATCATGGAGAAGGGTGCACTTCGTGTAGCTTCTCTTCTGTTTAGAGTCTTTTCCCATGTGGAACGAGGTTCGGATAAGTTGCTAAGCCGGCGGAGCTTTTGTATCCCCGGTACGCTGCCCCTCTAGGCTCGAGTTGTCCGCTTGGGTAAGCCAGGTCTAGAACAATAAACCTAGAAGAACAAAACCTCATGCCGAATCCCTAGTAGGAACGTTTGTTTACATCATGTGCATTTGACTTAGGGGACTCAACACAGGGGTAGGGTCCGTCTAGGACAGGTGACCTGAAATCAAAAGACCATCCTGATGCATATTACGTGCTACTTGTGCATTTATTTGCTTTGGATTTGCATGTTGACCGGCTTGAATATAATGAGAGAAAATTGAGAAAAATAGCAGTGTTAGGATTAAGTGAGGGTAACCACTTGTTTTGAAAAAACCAATGCCCAAATAGTACCGAAATGTTGCCGGATTTTTGAAAAAAAAGGAAAATATTTGAAAAGAAAAAAGAGAAAAAAAGAAGATGTTTTAACAAATATTTGGTTTTGACAAAACGTTTTGCCCGAACTACGCTGGTTTGATTCTCACCGGATGTGAGATACGTAGGCAACCCTCATCGGGTTCAACCTCCCTTTTGCAAAAATAGCCCAAAAAAAGTCAAAATTTTAATTTTCATCATAAATAAGTCGGGTGATGCCATTTTTGTTTTAAAATAAGCCGAATGTCCCCAAAAGGGCACCGGAACGCTGTTTTTGCAAGAACAGCCACCCTGAGTCATTTTTTTATGGTTTGCGGGCACAACCTTAAAATCTTCTTCCCCGAGGTACTGAAAGGCCGTATCCGCAAAACCGCATCTTTGTATTTCTTAAAATAAATTTTTTGAAAAATAGCCACATTTTCTGTTTGGGTCAAAATAAAGCCTTGAGTCATTTTAAATAAATGTGCAGGATGACTACAATATACATTGAACCCTTCTCAGTCCTGCGAGAGATCCCTTTGAAGCTCCACATGTGGTGGAATGACTTAGGAAAAGGTAGCAGAGAAACGGTGGTCAAGGTTATGGGTGGCCTCGTCGGATTGTTGAACATCAGACCAAGAACGGATATTATTGAAGCATTGGTACCTTTCTGGGACCCAACTCGTAACGTATTCCGGTTCTCAGACTTCGAGCTTACACCCACACTAGAGGAGATTGCGGGATACACGAGGCTCAACGGGAACCTCAGGAGTACATATCCATTGGCACCGAGACCGGTAACCCTCCACAGATTCCTGGTCTTATTAAGCATTAGTCGGGATATTCAAGATAAACATCTATCAGAAGGGTGTTGCACACTTCATTTTTTGTACCACCGATATGGAAACCCGAAAGGTTTTGAGGAGCCCAACACTGGTTTAACACACGCTGGAAACAAAGATAAATAGGAGGCCCAACAGGGATTGGCTTTCATCGTAGCTTTTCTGTGGGTCGTGATCTGTCCACGAAAATACGGTCACATAGATATTGGCCTTGTAGGAGTGTTGAATGTTGCCATAAAGAAGTCTAACAGCACGGTGGTTCCCCTGATTGTGGCAGAAATGTATCGAGCTTTGACCATATGCCGAGACGGTGTAAAATTCTTTCAAGGTTGTAATCTATTGCTATAGTTATGGATACAGGAGCACCTTTGTCACCGCACGGGGTATACGAACTATGGTTTAACCGGGCTAAGTTGTATTGAGGAGTTTGGAACCCGGGTAACAGGTATTGAGTTCCCCGAGGGCATTGAGGCTTGGTTGTCATGCTTGAGATCTTTGACTGCGGACAAAGTTTAATGGGATTTCGGATGGCTTCCCGCTACTGAGGCTGTGTACACATTGGCAGAAGTACCTTATATTCTTTTGATGGGCATTCGAAGCATCAAACCCTACGCTCCCTACCGAGTCCTGCGGCAACTAGGAAGATTCCAAACCGTCCACGGTGATGAAGATCTGAGCAAACAAGTCATCGAACTGGGCCCGAAAGCTGCATTTCCGGAAGGAAAAATCTGCCAGATATGGAATGAATGTAGGTATCTTGAGCCTAAAACCATAGTGCGGGATCAGGCTAAAGGCGAAGTGGATCCCAAATACTTGGTCTGGTTTGGCAAAATATTTCAAATTCCTGAGAGACCCGCCAAGAGGCCGCATGTACAACAATTTACTGATGGGGCCTAGGTACAATGAGATTGGTTAGCCAAGGAAAAGGAATACAGGGCCCGAATAGGAGCATTGGAAAAACAAGTTCAGGATCTGCGGTTTGAAAACAGCTTGCAAGCCGCAGCCGATGAAAGTGACAAAAAGAAACTGACCCAAGAGAATGAAGCTCTCAAGGCTCAAATCCAACAAATGAAAATAGCTGCTAAAAATCAAGAAACAAGTCGGTCCAATGAGAGGTTGATAAAAGGGCTGAAGAAGCATGTCTTGGAGTGCCAGGAAGAGTTGGAGAAATCTGAAGGAAATATGGCAAAAATCCGGGCACAGTGGGCAAAGAAGACAGAGGAAAAAGCCCAATTTGTGCAACAAATGAAAAGAAATTATTAGGGAACCATTGCTAATCTGAAAAGAAAAATGAATACCTTCAAGATAAGGCAGCCCAGCAGGACAAGGACTTTCAGGCTAAGAGGGAACAGTGCTATAGGCTAATAGCCGAGATGGAGAAAGAAATAAAGATGTTGCAAGACCATCACTTCCACGACTCCCAGGTGTTAGAGGCCCGCAACCAGCAAATAAGCCGACTACTTTAGGAAAAGGGCCGGACCAGAGAAAGAATTAGAGCCATTGCGGATTATATTGTCATGAAATGTCAGGCAGGCGAAAGAATGAGTCGCACTACCTTCTTTGCTACAGTGATGATTTTTGTTCGGTAAGTTATGAATGATTTGGAGCAGTTACAAGGGGGTCTTGCATGTAGGCCCACGACGATGTCGAATGACGCCCCGCGGGCCCCAGGATTTGAAGCTTCAATGTACTCTTGATCTAGTTTTTAATCATCGAGTTTGTATTTTGTTATTTTGAGTCTGTTTTTGTAATTTTCCCTTTTCAAGAAAACATATAGTTTAGTATCTTTGTAATCGGAGTTTTATTAATGAAAAATTGAAAAATCCCAAACATTATTTCTTTACTTTTGCATTTATTTGCAAGAACTACGCTTGGTTTGATTCATACAGGGTAATGATACGTAGGCAATATCCATAAGATTTGACCGTAACCCTAAGAGAAAAAAAAGAAATACGAGGGAAGGAAATAAAAGGAAAAGAAACACAAAAAGAGAAAGGCCAGAAAGAAAAGAAAATGGAGAGGAAAGAAAAATCAAAATGAGAGAAAACCAAGAAAGCAAAAGCAAGCAAACAAAAACAAAAAGAAAAGAAACGGGAAGAAAAGCCGGGATGACGCATGCAACCGTGGCAAATATGTAGACATTAATTTAACTGTATAGGTGCATCACACCCCAATATGTGGTTGCCTATCTGTTACTTGTCTCAAACTAACCGTTGTTTCTGCAAATATCCAGCTTAGGTTTTTAGAAACGGTGGTTGGTTTTTGGTAAGCTGGCATCGTATCGATACTTCACCAGATCAAAAGGAAGTACAAAAATATCGTTTGAAATGACTTTGCCACCAGTTTTCATCACTGAAGACAACCCCATCTTAGGGATCCCGGCCTCCGAGTCTGCCACAGCTGAAGAAAATTGGATATTACGTCTCTGAGTGATGGAGATGTGGGATGCATGGACTAATGGCAGGGAGCCTCCAAGTGCTATCCTTGGCTTTCCTGATTTGTTCCTGAGAACCGGGGGTACTTCTAACATCCCCATCAGTCACCTGATTACCCTGTCTGCTCACTTTATAGGAACACCTTCTGAGGTACGCCCCCAGGTATTCACATCAGGAGCAGCTCCCAATATTTGTACTGCTCCACCATGCTCCGCCACCACACAACCTTCACTACCTACGCCCGCTTTTGATACCTCAGCCTTCACTTTCCAAAATCTCATCTTTCAAGCAGATCCTCCTCAATATCCCACATACACTTACCCTTAGCCGCCGCTATTTGAGCTTACACCAGGGCAAGATAAAACTCCCAAAGCTCCTGAACAAGATGAGATGGAGAAAAGAATGAGGAGCCTTGAGTAGAGCTTAAAGAACATGCAAGGTTTAAGCGGGCAAAAAAATGTTTCTTATACTGATCTGTGCATGTTCCCTCACGTGCACCTGCCCATGGGATTTAAAACACCAAAGATCGAAAAGTATGATAGGCATGGTGATCCCATTGCTCACCTGAAAAAGTATTGTAATTAGTTGTGCGGGGCCGGCGGAAAAGAAGAGTTGTTGATGGCTTACTGCGGAGAAAGCTTAGTAGGTATTGCCTCAGAGTGGTATATGGACCAGGACGTCTCACAATGGCACATTTGGGACGATCTTGCCAGAGATTTTGTAAGGCAGTTTCAATACAACATCGACACCGCGCCAGACAGGAATTCCTTGGCAAATTTGAAGAAGAAGCCCTCAGAAAGTTTCAGAGAATATGCTATTAAGTGGCGCGGATAGGCATCGAGGGTGAAACCTCGTGTGAGCACGTGATTTATCCCTATATATGAATTATTCCCAAAAAATTCAAACAAAATAATCTTTCTCTATTTTACAATTTTTTGTGAATTTCGTGTCATTTTTTGGTAATTGTTGCATTTTATCTGTGCAACTTAGTTCGTACGAAAAATATAAAAAATACGCATTTGCATTTAGGATCTAATTTCGTATTTTAGGATTAATTAAGAGTTAATTTATTTTAGGACAAAATAGGAGGAAAATAACAAAAATGACACTTTTTGCATTTTAGTTTAAATTTGCATTTAATTAGGAATTAATTAGGAAATCTAATTTTAGTGTAATTTGGTTGTGAGTTTTATTTTCAGCCTTCTTAAATCAGAAAAAATAAATAAATACAAAAATACAAAATAAAATACAAATATAAATAAAAATAAATAAAAGAAAAACAATTAAAAAAAAGAGAGGGTGGTCTTAATTGAAGACCCAATGTTAGTCCAAATCGGATTAGCCCAAAACAAATTCCCCATGCCCAGGCCCAAATATTGCTCCACCCGGTCCAGCCTTCTTAGAGCCAAAACGACGCCGTTTAGGCATCCCTCAAATCTCAACCGTCCACTCCCTATGATCCAACGGTCCCCATTGATTCCCCCATTTTAATAAAAATGCCTGAAAACCCCTCTAACCCTAAACCATACCCATCTTCCTCGTACGCCCTCTCTCCTGTAACGCCGCCTCCGTCGCCGGAGAAAATGCCACCATCTCCGGTGGCTCTCAAATTCACACCACTGTACCGCCTCGACGCCCTCTTCATGAATATGCCCTCATCTCCTTTCGAATCATACTGCAGACCTTCAAATGGTCGAATTTGTCATCGTCGTCTCCGCCGCCTTCGGCGGCTACACCACCCAAACGGCTCCAAATTTACATCACATGCTCATCGTTATCCCCTCTTTCCAAATCCAAAACCTGTTACCCTCGAAACTCAACAGAGCTCGTCGAATCTGATTTGAAAGTAAGCCCTAAAGACGTCAAAATTTCAGAATTAGCATATTAGGTGTTGATTAAGACCAAAACGAACCTTGGTCATGTGTTTTCATCTGAGAACACGTGATTGAGGCCCTTTTCGGTCAAAATCAAGGGTCTGAAGAACAGTTTCGATGCCTGGACAGTCTTTTAGGTATTGCTCTTACTTCTCTCTTCTTTTCTTTTTTCCATTCGAATAAGTCAACCTTCTGCCCGTCTCTCTTTAGTCTGATTTTTCCAATTTTGATGTGTTCAAATTATAGCTATTGATGTGTTCGAATTCAGTGATTTCCTTTTCTTTATATGATTATATTGATGATTATGCTTCTGGCATTATTAGCTTAGCTTTAGTTTTATTCGATTTTGTTGGAATTCTCTATTAGTTAATCCAGTTTTTAGTTCATGTTCTTTGTTTTAGCTCAGTTTAATATCGATTTAGTTTAACCGATAGTAGTATGAACTAGGTTTAATTTTCAGTCTTGTTGGATTCAATAACTCATTTTTAAAGTTTTGAAATTAATATTGGTTATAGCTGTATTAGGTTAGTAATTCAGATTGAAATCAAGGGTAATGTAGGCTTTTAGATAATAAGAACCCTGCAGTAACATGAATTAGAAACCCCTAGAACCTTATAGTTGGGGTATGAAATAGAATTTCAATAACTTAGTGATAAGACTTGAGACACAAGTCAGTCTTTTAGGGACTAATTAGTAAAATCTGAAATAAAAGAGGGGGAAAAAGTGTGAACAAGATCTAGAAGCTTCCCTTTTAAGTTTGCCTATAAAAGGCATGCCTCTTTGGCTTAAGTGACAAGTTTTTGCCACCAAAATTCCCCCCCAAAAACAACACTCTTCCAGTTTCAGATCTGGAATTCAAATTTCAGATTCAAAATCCTCTAGATCTTAGCTTTCTTCAAAGAAAAACCAAAAAATATCAAAATCAATAGAAAACTGTCCAAAATAAAAAAAAATTACTGTTTCATTAAAACTGACAATGAATTTCAACCTTTAATTACTGGTTTACATTTGCGTTTGGTTCAGTTCTGGTAATTAGAAGGTTCAGAGGCGTCTCTATTTGATTTCGAGCAATTTTTGGGGTTCGATCAGTTTATTTTGGTCATCTACTGGTGCTGTGTTTCTGTGAAGTTTCTTGAGTTTTTGTGAAGTGATGTTGGTCCAAAACTGTCTCTATTGCTGTCGTGTTTGACTGTTGGATATTAGCCATTGTTACTTGCTGCTGATCTCTTCTTCTTCTGCTGTAATTTGATTCCCAGGTACACATTCGAATCATGTATGATGAAGCTGTGCAGTGAAATGATGAACTGAAACATTTATCCATTTGTCTCCTGAGAAATGTGTGCCTGAGTTGTTATAGTTGAATAGATAATGGTTGGCTTGTGTTTGTTTAAGTACATTGTCGATTTGTGTTTATATAATCCTTGAGTTGTATAATTTGGACTGTTGGGATTCTCCTTTTGGATTTATTCAAGCACTGATAATTAGGAAAAGTAGTACCAGTATTGTTCATAAGTCACATTTGAATTTAGAAACGTGATTTTGGTTCAGTAATACTGGTTCCAATCCTATTAGTAGTGGTAGAATACATTGATTTGGTTTGAGGTCAAAGCAATTGGGTATATTATTCTCTAAATGACGCCTAACTTGACAGCTTAATGAAAAGATAAAAAAATGAGTGTTAGCGGTCCTGTTTGATTCCTAGCTTCGTTTAAATTCGTTTACAGCCTGTTAAATGAGACTAAATAGCTATTGAGTTCCAGTTAATGTGGTTATTTGGAATATCAGTTAATGGTAAGGTCTTGACAATCAAGGGTTAATGAATTAGTGAATGCTCAGTCACAAATCACGCCTGAAAAAATAAAAAAGCAATACGCCTGCTTGGATTCATATAGAAGATCACTTAAAATAGTTGAGCTTATTCAAGATAGATCAATTGAAGTTTACACTGATTTGGTTACTGATTGTATACTTACCGGCTCAAAATTAAAAGTGAGAGTGGGCCTCTGAATTTGTCCTGGGCCCAGGCAGTCCCACCCTTTTAAATGAAACCTGAATTGCTTTAAAATACATGCTGAATATGTCTTATTCTATTCGTTCAGCTATTGGGCTTAATTGTGGGGAATTGACTTATGGACTTTTTGACATTTCAAACATGTTAATTAATTAGGATTTTTCTTTTATTGATAGAGACAAACTAAATAGAAAATCGTAGTCTACTTTAGATTTGCCCTTTTAAATAACAAATGAGACGAGCCTCGCCAAATGAAACGCATAAATTGCGGGGCCATCTTTAAATGAATATACAAAAATACTTAGAATTCGGGATGGGCTGTTTAGCGAATTTACTGGCCTTCCCCAAAGATAACAACTCGTTGTTTACTTTAGGCGCGGTTCAATAATTTTACCTTCCTAAACTCGGGTGCACATTTATGTGTCCCAAATCCAAATCTCAACAGAGTCGAAATGTGTTGATAACCACGGGTGCACTGGTGCGACGTGGTTCTAGACGCATTTTTACGACGTTGCAATTCTTATAAAAAAAAATAAAAAATAAAAGCGGGTCACTAATAAAAGGCATAAGTTAGAACATGTTTGAAATCAGATAAAGTCAAATACAACAGTTGAGCTACCGTGCTAGAACTACGGAATCCAAGAATGCCTAACGCCTTCTCCCGGGTTAACAAAATTCCTTACTCGGATTTATGGTTCGCGGACTGTTAACAGAGTCATAATTTCCTCGGTTTGGGATTCAACCGGTGACTTGGGACACCATTAATCTCCTAAGTGGCAACTCTGAATTTTAATAATAAATCCCGTTCCGATTGTCCTTTAAGTGGAAAAACTCCTTTACACCCTCCTCGGGGGTGTAGAAAAAAAGGAGGTGTGACAGCTCTGGCGACTCAGCTGGGGATAAGAACCCAGAACATTTTGTTCAGGGTTCAAAATTCGAGCTTAGATAAATTGTTGTATTTGGTTATATCTGATTTTCCTACATGTTTCATGCTAAATGTGCTAAATTCTTTACCGCTTTGATACTATCTGAACTGTATATAAACTGTGCCGAAACCCTTCTCTTCTCACCTCCGGGGATGTGCTTACTGGTTGAGACTCCCTATTCTGTTAGTGTCAATACCTTGAAATAAGAAAGAGGCCGGACAAGTTACTAAGCCGGATGGCCTTTTGGTTCCCGGTACGTAGCCCCCTCCTCGACTCGAGTTGTCCGCTCGGGTACACAGTCTAGAACATATACCCAGGTCTTGAATCTAGAATAACTTGACTCCATGCCGGATCCCTAGTAGGAGCGCTTATCTGCATCACGTGCATATGACTTAGGGGACTCAACACAGGGGTTGGGTCCGTCTAGGACAGGTAACTGGATATGAAAAGACCACCATGATGCATTTTACGTGTTGCAGATACATTTATTTGTCTCGGACCCGCATGCTGACCGGCTTGAACATTTGGAAAAATTGGAAAAAAAGAGAGAGGAATAGCAGTTTAGAGAGTTAATTACTTGTTTTAGAAAAACAACCAATAGAGTCGAAACTCTGCCGAATTTTTTAGGAAAATGAAAAAAATAAGAAGAAAAGGGAAAAAGGAAAATTTGTTCTAAAAAATGGTTGTTTGTCAATAATAAAATAAAAGAAAACAAAAGAATTTTATTTTCAAATAGCTTGTTGAAAAGAAAATATAAAAGGAGTCCTGTTTTTCGAAATAGTGTATTCGTCAAAAGGGTTTTGTTTTCAAAAATAGTTAGTTTATTGGCCCGAACTACGCTGGTTTGATTCTCGCCAGATGTGAGATACGTAGGCAACCGTCATCAGGTCCAACCACCCCTTTTGCAAAAATAGCCAAAAAATACCAAAACTTTAATTTTTATCCAATAAGTCGGGTGACGCCATTCTTGTTGAAAATAAGCCGAATGTCCCCAAAAGGATGTCGGAAGACTGTTTTGCAAGAACAGCCACCCTAAGTTATTTTAAAAACAGTTTGCGGGCACAACCTTAAAATCTCCCTTTCGGAAGTGCTGAAAGGCCGTTTTTGCAAAACCGAGTCTTTGTTTTCTTAAAATAAATATTTTTGGAGGATAGCCACTTTTCATCTTTTGAAGTCATTATATGGCCAGTTTTCTTCAAATAGCCGTAGACATTGGAGCCTTCTCAGTCTTGCGCAGGCCTGTGGCGATGCCGAGTGATGCCCCGTGGGCCTCAGGATTTGCAGCTTTGATGTACTCCTAGATTAGTCGACTCTGTACTTTGTTTTTAAGTATGTTTTGTACTTTCCTTTCCAAAAAAGAAAAAAAAAAGAAAAAAGAAAAAAAACAATAAATAGTCTAGTAGCTTTGTAATCACAGTTGTTATTGATGAAAATCTAAAAATTCCCAAAAACAAATTTCGTTATTTCTTGCATCTAATTTTGCACTTATTTACAAGAACTACGCTTGGTCTGATTCATGCGTGGTCATGATACGTAGGCAATCTACATAGGATTCGATCATAACCAGAAAAAAAGAAAAAGAAAAGAAAAGAAAATAGCAGAAACACAAGAAACAAAGAAAAGAAAATCAAGATAGGAAGAAAATAGGAACGAGAGAAGACAAAGGCAAGAGTGAAAAAAAAAGAAAAAGAAGAAAACAAAGGAAGAGGAAGTTTGCAGTTGGAAATAAGGATAAGGCCGGGATGACGCATGCGACTGATCAAAAGCATAATAGGAATTGTTAACTGCTAGGGTGCGTTCACTCCCCAAATGTGCGGGTACTAATATGTTAAATGCCCTAACGCTAACGTGATGGTTTCATTTTGTCATGTCATTCCTGAAAGGTGGTTGATTTGTGGTCTTAGAGTGGTAACTCGTTTTTACAACACAAGGACAAAAGGCAGTTGGCATCCTGGCAACCCATTTCTACAACACCCAGTCAAACAAATTGAACATGGCAGGCCAAGACTCAGACACCAGTATCATGGATTCGTCAAAAGAGGTGGAAGTGGTAGATTTCAAAGCAATGAAGGACGAGATGTATAAGTTGAGGCATCAGATGGTTGAGATGCATCAGGCCTGGGCTCAGGGTCAGCTGGTGCCAGTTTATCCTGCCAATCCAGCATATCTCCCACCTTTGGCTCAGTCTCAGGAGCTTTCTCCTGCGAATTCATCTGTACCTTTCCCTTTCTACCAACAGAGTTATGGCACCACCTCCTATCCTCCCCAAGCTCCACCACCCAAACAAAACCCTCCTCCACCAATCACCCCTGTCTTTGTGGCGCCTCCACCTGCCACATTGCAAAGGTCTTCCAGTGAGCCATTGTTTCCAACTCACGACAGCAAGTATTACCCTCCTGAGCCTACCTATAAAGCTCCTGAGCCATATTCCTACACTCCTCACCTTGAGCTCCCGGTGGAAACTGAAAAGCCGCTTAAAAACCCAGAGCAGGAAGAGATGATTCGAAAAGTAAAAAGCCTGGAGCAGTTACCCACAGGGTTCAAAATGCCAAAATTCGATCTGTATGACGGTCATGGCGACCCGGTGAACCACCTGAGGGGATTTTGCAGTAAGATGAGAGGAGCCGGAGGACCGGATGAGTTGTTAATGATGTACTTTAGTCAAAGTCTCAGTGGTGCTGCTTTGGAATGGTACACACGGCAAGATCATGCGCGGTGGTACACCTGGGATAATTTGGCCCAAGCATTTGCAGGTCATTTTCAATATAACCTCGAAATTGTCCCAGATCGTCTCTCATTGACCAAAATTGAGAAGAAGCCAGGGGAGAGCTTCAGAGAGTACAGATTTTGATGGAGGGAACAGGCTGCAAGGGTCGATCCTCCAATGAAGGAAGGCGAAATGGTCGATTATTTTCTGCAGGCTTTGGAGCCTACTTTTTATGGTCATCTGGTGTCAGCAGTGGGAAAATCTTTTAACGAGGTAGTGAAAATAGGCAGTATGGTTGAAGAGGGGCTCAAATCCGACAAAATCCTGAGCTATTCGGCAATCAAGGCAACTACTCAGGCCATCCAGAGCAGAGGGGTGCTGGGAAAGAAAAAGAAAGAATATGTGGTGGTAGTTGACTCAAGAACTTGGTCCAGGGGCCCATCACCATATTACCATCAACCTCGACCCCGTCCCCAAACCTACTCCTACACTCCACAGCACTGTTACCCACCCCGTGGTCCCCACTTCTCTGTCCACCATGCCCACACATACCCCCAGCATCCTACCCACGCGCCATGGCGTGCACCCACCCCACAAAGTGCCTACCCAACACAAAACACCTACCCACCTCCAAGAGCCTACAGGAATCCCCTTGGAGCAGGTTTGCAAGCCAGCCAAAATTTCAAGCAAGAGAGGGCACAAAAGCAGGAAACTTTCACCCCCATTGGAGAGTCATATGCAGAATTGTTTGAGAAACTAAAGCATTATAACTTGATTGCACCAATCCCTCCGAATCAGGTGGACAAGCGTGCAAGAAGCTTTGACCCTTCTAAAAGGTGCGAATACCATTCCAATGCCCAGGGGCACGATGTTGAAAGTTGTCGGGATTTGAAAAGAGAGATAGAAAGAATGATTCAGGAAGGTATTATTGCGGTCCAGGACAGTGGCACCCAGAACATTGCACAGAATCCTTTACCTGCACATGACGGTGCACATTTTGTGGGGAAGATCCATGGCGACGGGGAGTATGAGAATCCTCTCGGAAACTTGTTGAATGAAGGTCCCAGTAATTTTGATGGGCAGTCCAGTGGCTAAGGTGTCGAGTTTTGTGACGCTCCATCTCTTGGTTAGCTAGAATGGAGTTTTGGTGGTTTATTATGTTGTCATTTCTATTGTCCAGGTTATTCTCACGGTTGTAATCCGGACATTGTCTTGTGACTCAAACCCTTCTATCTTTTCACTTTGCTTTGTTTAGTCATAATAGCTTATTTAGCACCGTCTAGGTTTGTTCAAGGGCTGTAACTAGTTCAGTTTGCTTGTTTTGTTGTTTAAATTCTTTCACCGTCAGTCTAATGCAATTCTCTATTTCCTGCCATTTCTAGTCATTCTATTTAGTTCCCTTCTCCCTTTACAATTCTTTTATGCTGGTTCTAGTGACATGACATGCACGCATAATTCTCATCCAGGTTTTAAAATTCAGTTTAGTAATGAAGCAATGAAACAATGTTGGAGCTGTAAGGACATTCAAGGGAAATGAGTAAAGGCATTTTGACATCACTTCGAGCCCAAATTAAGCGAAACTGGGAGGCAAATAGAGCATAAAGAAATACTATTGAAATGCATCATGCCGCATCGGTTTGAAGCCAAAGGAAGGCTTACCCCAAGTCTACAGTGACCGTTCGTGGTACCGAGATTGTTGTCCAATGGTACTAAGCAATTGACAAATACAGAAGGCAAGTATGTGAATCAATCAAAAGGTGTTATGTGTGTTTCCCTCAGCTTGTTTAACTGTGTAGTTTGTACTTGGTATGTTTTGGAGATTGGAATGACGAAGATATTTTATTCTGCTATCCAAACACTTTATCCTTTGTTACCCCTTTGAGCCTCGATTATTTTCTTGTGTACCCCTCTTTTGGAATCAATAATAAATGCGAAAACTCGAACGGGGAAAGCAAGTGGAAAAGAAAGAGAAAAACAGTGAAATAGAAAAGGAAAAAAGAAAAGAAATAGAAAAAAGGAGAGAAAAGAAAAGAAAAGAAAAAAAAGGAAAAGAAAAGAAAAGAAAGAAAAAGAAGAGAAAGGAAAAGAAAAGAAAAGAAAAGAAAAGGAAAAGAAAAGAAAGGAAAAGAAAGGAAAAGAAAGAAAAGGAAAGGTGGAAAAAAGGAAAGATTGCAACAACGAAGTAATTTTATGACCTGAACTACGTTCGACTTGATCCCGAAAGGGTGCGTAGGCAGCCTCTCTGAGGTTCAGTCACACCAAAATAAAACTCCAAAAGTCCCCAAGAAAGAAACTGGGGCAGAAGTTGTGGTTGTTTGGAAAATCTGATTCTGAAAGTTGTAATGTTGAACCAATGTTGAATTGTTTTTTAGCCTTTGACACCCTTCTTTCTATCCCCATCCAAAAGCCTGCATTACGGTCCAACGAAAGACCTTCTGATTAGTCTTCGAGAAATACCAAGTCAAGCAAGCAGAGGTGAATCATATCAGGGGCAACACTCCAGTCCAAACGAAGGAAATGAAGAATGAGAGAGTTGTGTCGATGAGAACCACCACGGGTACCCTAAGGCGATGAAAGATGAGAGAAATAAAAATGAGAGATTCTTATTGGTGAAAACCTTTACAGGCACCATAAGGCGACGGTGAGACGAGAGAAAACCAAATGAGAGAGGCTTGATGGTGAAAACCCTTCGGGCACAACAAGTCGACTAAGGACTGTGAATCAGATCAGATAAGCGGAGCATTGAAGACCAGTTTCATGGTGAAAAGGTACAACAAAAGCCGAACATCAGATTTTCTAAAACAGAGTAGGCTGCCGGTGCATGTCAAGGTCGCTAGAGTCGGTATCCACATCGGATCGGTCACTCATCTCTAGGTTTCTTGTTAGGAATCGTCTCTTTCCATTACCCTTTATTCTATTCCTCCCACCTTGTTTTACTCCCACTGCTTGGGTCTATTATTCAAAACAAGTGAGAAATAACTTCAAAATCTGCCACCAAGCTTTCCAATTAAACAAAACAGGACCTGGTGAGCACATAAAGACATCAAGCCAGGAGAAAACAGCAGGCACACCGAGTTGGCCACAATCAACATGCTTTGGGATTCGTGTGAAATACAAAGGTTTGACTTAGGAACCACGCAACAGATGGAGGGTGTTTTGGTGAATGGATCAGAGGTATTCTCCGTGTCAAGGGTAGCAGAGAAAGTGGTTTGTCAATAAACAAGCAAGATCTTCGAGTGGGAATCAGTTATCGTGACAAGTGAAGGAACAATAAACTCAAGGCCAAAGCCAGTGGTCAAGAAAGAATATCATATACACAAAGCGGGGACAACAGACATGCTGCGGGATTCACATGAGACATGAGGATTGGGGAAATGACCGTTCATGCAATGCAACAAATGGAGGATGTCAGGCTACCTTCAAAGTTCAAGGCCACAAACCAACCACCACATTTTAAACTCACAAGTTTTCTTTGTTTGAAACAGGAACAACGTAGTGCAAGAAAGTTGGAAGAAAAGAGAAGAAAAGAAAAAGAAAGACAACGAGAGCCGACAAAAGGGAAGTTTCTCAAAATCTTTGCCCTTGCCTATCTTGTGCACAAAATTTTGCCATTACTTTTCACAATCTTTCTCCTGAGATAACAAAGGACCTAGTCTGATGAATCTTCTCCTAGAGTCATAATCTTAGTCTGAAGAATCTTTCTCCTGAGATAACAAAGGACCTAGTCTGACGAATCTTCTCCTAGAGTCAAAATCTTAGTCTGATGAATCTTTCTCCTAAGACAGCACAACACCCTAGTCTGAGGAACCGTCTCCTAGGATCAAAATCTTAGTCTGATGAATTTTTCTCCTAAGATAACAAAATGGACCTAGTCTGATGAATTTTCTCCTAGGATAAACATCTTAGTCGGATGAATCTTTCTCCTAAGATAATCAAAGAAAACCTAGTCTGATGAACTTTCTCCTAGGGTCTGCATCTTAGTCTGATGAATATCTCCTAAGATAATTAAATCTTAGTCTGATGAATATCTCTCCTAAGATAGAAAGCTTAGTCTGATGAATCCTTCTCTTAAGATAATTAAATCTTAGTCTGATGAATATCTCTCCTAAGATAGAAAGCTTAGTCTGATGAAACTTTCTCCAAAGATAACTAAACAAAGACCTAGTCTGATAAACCTTTCTCGTAAGATAACAAAAGACCTAGTCTGATGAATCTTCTCATAGAGTCAAAATCTTAGTTTGACGAACCTTTCTTCTAAGATAACCAAAACTGGACCTAGTCTGATGAATCTTCTCCTAGAGTCAAAACCTTAGTATGATGAATCTTCTCCTAAGGTCAACATCTTAGTCTGATGAATCTTTCTCCTAGATGGCAAACCTAGTCTGATGAACTTTCTCCTAGGATCTAAATCTTAATCTGATGAATCCTTCTCCTAAGATAACAGAAACCTAGTCTGATGAATTTTCTCCTAGGATAAAAATCTTAGTCAAATGGTTTTACTCACGGGGGAAGTACATGCCAATCAAGTCTTTAGTTTTGCTCTCACCGTCGTATCTATAACTTAGGTAACAACTCACAAGTCTGCCCAGCCACAAACTGGGGCAGAAAATTTTCTTTGTTCGTTTATTTTGTTGCAATCAGGAGCCCACCTGGAGAACAAGGGAATACTTTTCAAGTTTCAGCAGTCAGGAGCCCACCTGGAGAACAAGGGAATACATTTCAAGTTCAGCAGTCAGGCGCCCACCTGGAGAACAAGGGAAGCACAATTCACATTTTAGCTTTCAATTGTTTATATTTGATAACATGATGTACCCTGCTACCAAACTGGGGCAGAAAATATCCTTTGTTTGTTTGTTTTGTTGCAATCAGGATCCCACCTGGAGAACAAGGGAATACTTTTCAAATTTCAGCAATCAGGAGCCCACATGGAGAACCAGGGAATACTTTTCAAGCATCGCAGTCAGGAGCCCACCTGGAGAACAAGGGAATACTTTTCAAGCGTCCGCAATCAGGAGCCGGTCTGGAGAATAGAGTCACATATGTCAAATTTCAGCAGTCAAGCATCACTCGGAGGAATGGCAAAACATCGCCAATCATAATGCAAGGCAACATCACAAGAAGTCCAGTGAAAAACAAGTTCAAGGCCACACAAGAGCAAGTTTGAAGACATAGATAGGACCTTTTTTTAATCCATAGATCATAGCTTAGGCTAACTTCTTTTTATTTTGACACGGTGTAATAAGGAGGTCAGCGAGCAACAGCAGCAGCAACAGCAGTGAAATCACAGCTCCTGGTAGTCCCAGCTACCAAACCTTTCCGAACTACACTGACCTGATTCCTTTTCAGCCCAGGATATGTAGGCAACCTCCGAAGCAGGGTGCAGTCAAAACTTTTCAAAAATGCTTCACACGAAATATTCAAACGGGCAAAAATCGCTCATTTATGCTCACTTTTCTTTGCACGAAAACTCTTCGTATTTCCGGGCAAAGAGGGGCAACTGTGAGCACGTGATTTTGCCCTATATATGAATTATTCCCAAAAAATTCAAACAAAATAATCTTTCTCTATTTTACAAATTTTTGTGAATTTCGTGTCATTTTTTTGTAATTGTTGCATTTTATCTATGCACCTTAGTTCGTACAAAAAATATAAAAAATACGCATTTACATTTAGGATCTAATTTCGTATTTTAGTATTAATTAAAAGTTAATTTGTTTTAGGACAAAATAGGAGGAAAATAATAAAAATGATACTTTTTGCATTTTAGTTTAAATTTGCATTTAATTAGGAATTAATTAGGAAATCTAATTTTAGTGTAATTTGGTTGTGAGTTTTATTTTCAGCCTTCTTGAATTAGAAAAAATAAATAAATACAAAAATACAAAATAAAATACAAATATAAATAAAAAGAAATAAAAGAAAAACAATAAAAAAAAGACGGTGGTCTTAATTGAAGACCCAATGTTGGGCCAAATCGGATTAGCCCAAAGCAAATGCCCCACACCCAGGCCTAAATATTGCCCCACCCGGTCCAGCCTTCTCAGAGCCAAAACGACGCCATTTAGGCATCCCTCAAATCTCAACCGTCCACTCCCTATGATCCAACGGTCCCCATTGATTCCCCCATTTTAATAAAAATGCATGAAAACCCCTCTAACCCTAGACCATACCCGTCTTCCTCGTACACCCTCTCTCCTATAATGTCGCCTCCGCCGCTGGAGAAAACGCCACCATCTCCGGTGGCTCTCAAATTCACACCCCTATACCGCCTCGACGCCCTCTTCATGAATATGCCCTCATCTCCTTTCGAATCCTACCGCAGACCTTCAAATGGTCAAATTTGTTGTAGCCGTCTCCGCCGCCTACGGCGGTGAAACCACCCAAATGGCCCCAAATTTACACCACATGCTCATCGTTCTCCCCTCTCTCCAAAAACAAAACCTGTTACCCTCGAAACTCAACAGAGCTCGTCGAATCTGATTTGAAAGTAAGCCCTAAAGACGTCAAAATTCTAGAATTAGCAGATTAGGTGTTGATTAAGACCAAAACGAACCTTGGTCATGTGTTTTCATCTGAGAACACGTGATTGAGGCCTTTTTCGGTCAAAATCAAGGGTGTGAAGAACAGCTTCGATGCATGGACAGTCTTTTGGGTATTGCTCTTACTTCTCTCTTCTTTTCTTTTTTACATTCGAATAAGTCAACCTTTTGCCCGTCTCTCTTTAGTCTGATTTTTCCAATTTTGATGTGTTCACAGTATAGCTATTGATGTGTTCGAATTCAGTGATTTCCTTTTCTTTATATGATTATATTGATGATTATGCTTCTGGCATTATTAGCTTAGCTTTAGTTTTATTCGATTTTGTTGGAATTCTCTGTTAGTTAATCCAGTTTTTAGTTCCTGTTCTTTGGTTTAGCTCAGTTTAATGTCGATTTAGTTTAACCGATAGTAGTATGAACTAGGTTTAATTTTCAGTCTTGTTGGATTCAATAACTCATTTTTAAAGTTTTGAGATTAATATTGGTTATAGCTATATTAGATTAGTAATTCAGATTGAAATCAAGGGTAATGTAGGCTTTTAGATAATAAGAACCCTGCAGTAACATGAATTAGAAACCCCTAGAACCTTCTAGTTGGGGTATGAAATAGAATTTCAATAACTTAGTGATAAGACTTGAGACACAAGTCAGTCTTTTAGGGACTAATTAGTAAAATGTGAAATAAAAGAGGGGGAAAAAGTGTGAACAAGATCTAGAAGCTTCCCTTTTAAGTTTGCCTATAAAAGGCATGCCTCTTTG
>MU737222.1:11104-26917 GCA_026770625.1 Nicotiana glauca | reverse complement strand
AGTTGTTATAGTTGAATAGATAATGGTTGGCTTGTGTTTGTTTAAGTACACTGTCGATTTGTGTTTATATAATCCTTGAGTTGTATAATTTAGACTGTTGGGATTCTCCTTTTGGATTTATGCAAGCATTGATAATTAGGGAAAATAGTACCAATATTGTTAATAAGTCACATTTGAATTTAGAAACGTGATTTTGGTTAAGTAATACTGGTTCCAATCCTATTAGTAGTGGTAGAATACATTGATTTGGTTTGAGGTCAAAGCAATTGGGTATATTATTCTCTAAATGACGCCTAACTTGACAGCTTAATGAAAAGATCAAAAATGAGTGTTAGTGGTCCTGTTTGATTCCCAGCTTAGTTTAAATTTGTTTACAGCCTGTTAAATGAGTCTAAATAGCTATTGAGTTCCAGTTAATGTGGTTATTTGGAATATCAATTAATGGTAAGGTCTTGACAATCAAGGGCTAATGAATTAGTGAATGCTCGATCTCAAATCACGCCTGAAGAAATAAAAAAGCAATACGCCTGCTTGGATTCATATAGAAGATCACTTAAAATAGTTGAGCTTATTCAAGATAGATAAATTGAAGTTTACACTGATTTGGTTACTGATTGTATACTTTCCGGCTCAAAATTAAAAGTGAGAGTGGGCCTCTGAATTTGTCCTGGGCCCAGGCAGTCCCACCCTTTTAAATGAAACCTGAATTGCTTTGAAATACATGCTAAATATGTCTTATTCTATTCATTCAGCTATTGGGCTTAATTGTGGGGAATTGACTTATGGACTTTTGGACATTTCAAACATGTTAATTAATTAGGATTTTTCTTTTATTGATAGAGACAAACTAAATAGAAAATCGTAGTCTACTTTAGATTTGCCCTTTTAAATAACAAATGAGACGAGCCTCGCCAAATGAAATGCATAAATTGTGGGGCCATCTTTAAATGAATATACAAAAATACTTAGAATTAGGGATGGGCTGTTTAGCAAATTTCCTGGCCTTCCCCAAAGATAACAACTCGTTGTTTGCTTTAGGCGCGGTTCAATAATTTTACCTTCCTAAACTTGGGTGCACATTTATGTGACCCAGATACAAATCTCAACAGAGTCGAAATGTGTTGACAACCATGGGTGCACTGGTGCGACGTGGTTCAAGACGTATTTTTGCGATGTTGCAATTCTTTTAAATAAAAAAAAGCGGGTCACTAATAAAAGGCATAAGTTAGAACATGTTTGAAATCAGATAAAGTCAAATATAATAGTTGAGCGACCTTGCTAGAACCATGGAATCCGGGAATGCCTAACACCTTCTCCCGGGTTAACAGAATTCCTTACTCGGATTTCTGGTTCGTGGACTGTTAACAGAGTCATAATTTCCTCGGTTCGGGATTCAACCGGTGACTTGGGACACCATTAATCTCCCAAGTGGCGACTCTGAATTTTAATAATAAATCCCGTTCCGATTGACTTTTAAGTGGAAAAACTCCTTTAAACCCTCCTCGGGGGTGTAGAAGAAAAAGGAGGTGTGACACCTCCTATGGATGAAGTAGAAATCGTCACTGTCTTCCTTCAGGCCCAGGAAGCAGATTACTTCCAGAATATGATGTCGGCCATGGGCAAACCTTTTGTAGAGCCGATTAAGATCGGGGAAATGGTAGAAAATGTTCTACAAACGGGCAGGATTTTGAGTCAGTCTGCCATCAGAGCAACCTCCCAAGACATCCAAGGTGGGTCTGGAGGAATGGCCAAAGGTAAAAAGAAAGAGGAAACGGTTATGGAAGCATCAGGGGCAAGAAGATACCGGGCTCCTAGACCTGTGTTTTTTGAAAGAACCCCTCAACATTACTACCCTCATCATGATATGGCTTATGCTCCTACACTTTATGCAGTCATGAACGCTTAACCCTTCGCCCGGCCGCAGCCACATGCCAATAGAAATCAACCTCCATTCCCGAGAAATCAGCCTCCCCACCAGAACCACTATAATCCTCGACCTCCGTAGAATAACTTTCGTCCTCGGGAACCACCCAGGAGACCAAAATTTACACCAATCGGTGAACCATACTCCAGTCTGTTCCCAAAGCTTGTTCAAATGAATTTACTGCAGCCCATACCTCTAAACAGGCAAAACCCAAAATCACCACCCTATCAGCGGGGCATTCAATGTGGTTATCACTCAGGAGCTGAGGGGCATGATACGAAAAACTGTTGGACATTGAAAAGAGCCTTGGAAGACTTGATAGAGTAGTGGAAGATAGTGCTGAGGGGCAAGAAGGTCCCAAATATGACCAACAATCCTTTTCCAGCCCATAATAATGGACCTGTGATTGGGATGATCTGTGAGGATAAAGAGTTTGATCCGGCATTAAAAGCCATCATTGCCATTGCTGACCCAGAAAGAAAGCCAAAGGTTGCCCCAAAGCAAGATAAAGGCGATAAGAAAAACAAAGTCACCAAGGCGGAGCCAGAAAAGAAAGTTGAAACCAGAACAGAAGTGATACCTCCCAAGGATGGAATTCTCTATGTCCCGCGAGGCCGTCAAGAAAAGAAGCTGATGATAAGCCCTCCATGGAAATTGGAAGTGAAAAAGGGAACACAAGTGTACGTACCCAAGCAAGCCTATGTGGTGCGGGGGACAATCAAACCACCTCGGCTGAGTGAGCCAGTTGTTATTGGACACGTACCACAGAAGCCTGTGACCAACCCTGCTGCAGTGCCATGGAATTATCATCAGTCGGTGGTTAGTATAAAGGGAAAGAGATCCTGAGAGGGCTTCCAGAAAATGTGCCCGCCGAAAAGTGCTCAAACATAGAAGAGGTAAACAATGATACCAAAAGGCGTTTCCCGCCTAAGAAACCTGTGAGCGCTGAGGAAGCGGAAGTTTTCTTTGAAAAGATGAAAATGGCTGACTACGAGGTGGTCGATCAGTTGCAAAAATGTCTTGAACAAGTGTCTTTACTGTCATTACTGTTGAAATCCCCTGAGCATCAAAAGATGTTAATGAAAAATCTGAATGAAGCCTATGTGCCGGCTGAAACTTCGGTAGAACAACCTGAAAGAATGGCGGAAAGATTCTTTGATGTCAATCAAATCTCTTTCAGCAAAAATGACTTGCCTCCAGAGGGAGCTGCTCACAACAAGGCCTTGCACTTGACTGTCAAGTGTGAGGGATATTATGTAAAGCAAGTCATGGTAGACGGAGGCTTGGTTATTGATATTTGCCCACTCTCCACACTGCAACTTATGGAAATCGGGACCAGAAGAACTCGTCCCAACAATGTCTGTGTGAGAGCCTTTAACGGCATCAAAAGAGATACCATCGGGGAAATCGACCTAATCTTTACCATCGGACCGGTGGATTTCGAGGTGACATTCCAAGTACTGGATATGGATACATCTTATAATTTTCTTCTAGGAAGGCCTTGGATCCATGCCGCTGGAGCTGTGCCTTCTACCCTCCACCAAATGGTAAAATTCGAATATGAGGATCAAGAAATCGTACTCCATGGAGAAGATGAAGAGTCAATCTATCGGGACCCATATGTCCCATGCTTAGAAGCCGGGGAGGGTTATGAGCACATAGTCTACCAATCATTTGAAGTTGTGGTGGCGGATCAGCATGAAGAAGGAAACCCCTGGCCTCAACCTTTATTGTCCAATGCCTCGATTATGGTGGCAAAGGAGATGATCAGACATGGTTTCAAGCCGGGAAAAGGACTTGGAATGTCTCTGCAAGGCATATCTGAGCTGGTGACTTTGCCTACGACCGAAAAGTTCTTCGGGATAGGTTTCCACCCTACCCCAGATGATGTAAAATGGCAAGATGAGAGAAATAAGGAAGGGTGGGTCTTGCCACAGCCTTTGCCACATTGTATGAGACCTTTTTCAAGCCCAAGTCGAGTGAAGAGGAAGACGATGAGGTTTTCACGGCTGAAGAAATTGAAGAAATATGTGGGGCAATGAGAAAAGTACTCTACGAAACCCACATGGTTCAGCCAGGAGAAGGCACTAGCACCGCTGAGGTATTGTACATGGGACCAAGTGCCAAGCTTTAAAATTGGAAGGCTACGCCATTTTCGATCAGGAGGGAGTCCTGGTAGACCTGTCCTGCTACTTTTTCTGCATCCCGAGTTATTCCAGGGCGTAACTCGGATGTTTCTTTTAGCTTTTTGTCTTTAAATTCCCAATGTAAACCCTGTTATCTTCCCAAATTCCAAGAAATGAAATCAATATTTCATCATTCATTTTCTCTTTATTTTTTTTTATTTTCTTTATTTTTCTCTTTTATTTATTCTTTTCAGTTATAATAATGCGGCTTTAAATAACATGACATGCTTGCGGACTTCATGCCCAGATCCAAACACGCTATCTAATTGTTAAATAATGAACTAAGAGCCAGAATATGATGAAGAAGAGGCTTTTAGGGAAATAAATTGAAAACTGGAATAATTTGAGAACAAACCTAAGCCAAATTTGAATGATACCGAGCCGGTTAACTTAGGAACTTCTGAGGAAATACGGGAAACCAAAATAAGCATTCACACAGATAAAAAAACCCGAGATGCAATAATACAACTCCTGTTTGAGTTTAAAGATGTGTTTGTTTGGTCGTATGATGACTGCTGAGTGTTGATCTAGTGGTGCATAAGTTGCCAACTTACCCCGATTGCCCTCCGGTCCAGCAAAAACAAAGAAAGTTTAAAACTGACATCAGTGATAAGATGAAAGAAGAAATCACGAAACAGTTGAAAGTAGGGGTAATCCGAGTAGTTCGGTACACTACATGGTTGGACAATGTAGTCCCAGTTCCGAAAAAAGATGGGAAGACCCGGGTGTGTGTGGACTACAGAGATTTGAACAAGGCAAGTCCCAAAGACAATTTCCCTTTGCCCAACATCCATATCCTTGTTGATAACTGCGCCAAACATGAGATACAGTCCTTTGTGGATTGCTACGCAGGATATCACCAGGTGTTGATGGATGAGGAAGACGCAAAGAAAACGGCCTTCAACACATCGTGGGGTACATACTATTACCGGGTTATGCCATTTGGGCCATGACCGCCATCTTCCATATGAGGGCCGTGACCGCCATCTTCCATGATATGATGCATCAGGAGATAGAGGTGTATGTGGATGACTTAATCATCAAGTCCCAAACTCAGGATGACCACGTTCGGGATTTGAGAAAGTTCTTCGAGCGATTACGCAAGTATGATCTGAAGCTGAACCCGGCTAAATGTGCATTTGGAGTTCCGTCGGGCAAGCTTCTAGGCTTCATAGTCAGTAGGAGAGGTATCGAGTTAGACCCAACAAAGATAAAGTCTATTCGGGATTTGCCTCCTCCAAGAACTAAGAAGGATGTGATGAGCTTTTTGGGCAGATTAAACTATATCAGCCGGTTCATTGCGCAATTGACTTCCACATGTGTGCCCATATTCAAGTTGTTGAAGAAAGATGCAGTAGTCAAGTGGACGGATGAATGTCAAGAAGCCTTCGACAAGATCAAAGAATATCTGTCAAATCCTCCAGTCTTGGTCCCACCAGAGCCAGGGAGACCTCTTTTCTTGTATCTGACAGTATTGGAAAATTCTTTTGGTCGTGTCCTCGGACAACATGATGTAACTGGAAAGAAAGAGCAGGCAATTTATTATTTGAGCAAGAAGTTCACCAGTTACGAAGCTAAATACACTATGTTGGAGAGAACTTGCTGTTCTTTGACGTGGGTCGCTCAAAAGCTAAGACATTATCTACAAGCTCACTCATAACCAGGTTGGATCCTTTGAAGTATATATTCCAGAAACCGATGCCCACTGGGAGACTAGAAAAATGGCAAATCTTGCTCACTGAATTTGACATAGTTTATGTCACTCGCACGATGATGAAGGCCCAGACGTTGGCAGACCATTTGGCTGAAAATCCGGTTGACGATGAATACCAACCGTTAAGTACTTACTTCCCAAATGAGGAGGTAAATTCAATAGAAGCAATCTCTGAGGATACTCATGCTTGGAAAATGTTCTTTGATGGAGCAGTAAATGCCTGAGGCGTGGGAATTGGAGAAATCTTGATCTTACTCACTTGTCAGCATTACCCGGCTACGGCTAGGCTTCGGTTCTTCTGCACGAATAATACCGCTGAGTATGAAGCCTGCATCATGGGCATGAATATGGCAATTGATCAAGACGTTGAGGAATTATTAATCATGGGGGATTCCGATATAATTATCTGGCAAGCCCAGGGAGAGTGGGAGACCCGAGATGTTAAGTTCGTTCCCTATCGGCAACACGTGGAAGATCTCAGCAAGTGGTTCAAGTCGATAGAATTCAGGTACATTCCTTGGTGTCACAATGAATTAGCTGATGCACTTGCCACTTTGACTTCGATGCTGCCTTACCCAGGAAATGCCCATATTGATCCTCTAGAGATCCAAATCAAGGAAAATCATGGTTATTGTAACACGGTTGAGGCGGAACTAGCCATCCAGCCATGGCATCACGACATTAAAAGGTTTTTGAAAATGCAAGAATACCCTGAGAAAGCTACTAGATATCAAAAGAGGACTATCAGACGGCACGCGAGTGGTTTCTTCTTGAGTGGTGATGTCTTGTATAAGAGGACCCCGTACCTCAACTTGTTAAGATGTGTTGACGTCGAGGAAGCCGGAAGAATTATGCATGACGTACACGTAGGAGTGTGCAGACCTCATATGAATGGGTACGTTTTGGCAAAGAAAATCCTTCGGGCAGGATATTATTGGATAACTATGGAGAAAGACTGTTTCAGCTTTGTCCGGAAATGCCATAAGTGTCAGGTGCACGGTGATTTGATTCATGCACCACCAACTGAACTGCATCCTATGCCAACACCTTGGCCATTCGTTGCTTGGGGCATGGACGTCATTAGACCAATCGAGCCAAAAGCCTCAAACGGACATAGATTCATACTGGTTGCTATTGACTACTTCACGAAGTGGGTTGAGGCCATCACTTTTAAGTCACTCACCAAGAAAGCTAGGGTAGATTTTGTGCATTTTAATATTATTTGCCGCTTTGGCATTCCTGCAACTATAATCACAGACAATGCTGCCAGCCTGAACAGTCGTTTGATGGAAGAAGTATGCGAACAATTCAAAATAACACATAGAAACTCCACTCCTTACCGGCCCAAAGCCAATGGTGCCGTCGAAGCAGCAAACAAAAATATCAAGAAGATTTTGAGAAAGATGATTCAGAGCTCCAGACAATGGCATGAAAAGCTGCCTTTTGCATTACTTGGATATCGCACCACGGTGCGCGCATTGGTAGGAGCAACCTTATACTTGTTGGTCTATGGAACTGGAGGCTGTTATACCCGCAGATGTAGAAATCCCTTCGCTCTGGATAATCGTTGAAAGCAGAAATTGAGGATAGTGAGTGGGTCAAGACTCGGCTGGAACAGTTGTCCTTAATCGATGAAAAATGAATGGTCGCGGTTTGTCACGGGCAGTTGTACCAAAAAAGAATGGCCCGCACTTATAACAAGAAAGTGCGTCCCAGGAATTTTGAAGTGGGACAACTCGTGTTAAGACGCATTCTCCCTCATCACTAGGAAGCAAAAGGAAAATTTTCTCCTAATTGGAAGGGTCCATACATCATCCAAAAATATTGCCGAGAGGAGCATTGTATTTGGGAGATATCGAAGGAAATGATCCCGAAACAGCTGTGAATGCGGATGCAGTAAAAAGGTACTATGTGTAGGCTCCCTTCGGCGATGGCTTTTGTGCAGTTGAGATGACGAAGGCTTTCTTTCCCGCTACCCAAACACTATCAACCCTTTGCAAACCTATTTGAGCTGATTGCTCTTCTTTGATTACCCTCATTGGAACCCGGAAGTACTATCAAAAAGAAAGAAAAAAAAGGAGTGAAAAAAGATGAAAAGAAAAAGAAAAAGAAAAGAAAAAACAAAAACAAAAACAAAAAACAAAAAAAAAGCAAAACAAAGTTTCCATGAACTACGTCTGACTTGATTCCGAAAGGATACATAGGCAGCCTCTCTCCGGGGTTCAGTCACACCAAAACAAAAATCCCAATTCACCCAAAAAGTTGAAACTGGGGCAGATGATATATTGGTTCGGCTATGAGTCCACTAAAATGGTTCCAAAGTTGTACTTCCGTCCAAAATTCTTTTTACCCAAAACCTTGTCCAAGTCATTCTGATCAATTGGCGAAGGCTTGGGAATTGAACAGCAACATTGTTGGAATCTGATATAGTCCAAATTGAGAGAAATAAAACGAGAGAGTCTTATCGGTGAAAACCTTCGGGCACCATAAGGCGACGGTGAGTAGAGAATTTGAAAATGAGAGAGTCCGTTTGGTGAAAACTCGTAAAGAGCACTATCGGGCGACGGTAAGAAGAGAAATAAGAGAGGTCGATTAGCGAAAACCCGCAAAGGGTGCTGTCGGCCGAAAAGAAGACATCTCATCACTAAAAGAGTCCTGGCAAGGTTCCTTGGTTTTTGAATTACAAATCAATGGGTTCACGAGAAGCTGGAAAGTTTGTGTGGGTCGGGCATCCAGTCCAAGAAGCATGTCATGTCCATTTGAAGTCAGCATGCACACCCAGATAAGTCCTTCTTTTCCACCGAAAGGGACGCTTCTCTTTAAACTCATATGCTTGCCTTTTGTATACTTCTTTATAGGGCTAATACCCTCGAGACTATTACAAAGAAAAGGTGGCAGGACTAGTTTTATAGGGCTTCACCTGGCAAAAGCCAAAGAAAATACCCAGCCTCAGCGGGTGCATAAGGCCAATCCCGAATGACCATGAATATGGATGTTTTAAAGCAAAAGATATTGAAGAAGAAAGAAAATCAGGAACAAAGGTTCTAAGAGTAAAGTAAAGCAAAAACGCCCGAGCCCACGCGGGCGAGTCATCATGAAATCCTAAAAGTTGGGTCCTCTCGGTCTAAAAAGAGATTCACCCTCAAAACCAGCAAGCAACAAAGTTCTCAACGAAAACTGGGTCGGGATCAAGCAATTGAGATGATCAAGGCCACAAAACCAACCACCGTTTCAAACTATCAAATTTTTCTTTGTTTGAAAGTTAAAACAGGTGTAATTCAAAGCAACCGTGCAAGAAGCAGGTGCAACCCAAAAGGAAAAAGAAATGCGCAAGCGCTGAAACAGCTTTGCAGCAGGGAACCGACCAAAAAGGGAAGTTTCCCCCAAATTCTTTCATGTGTTTTACTAAATAAAAAAAAAGAGAAGAAAAATAAAAGAAGAAAAGAAAAAGAAGAAGAATAAGTGAAAATGAAAAATCCCAAAAAAAAAAAAATCATGGTAGTATAGGGCACCATCCCCTAGATATCCCGGCATAACCCGTGGATCTCCTTGGCATAACCGAAGGACCTTTTTTCTTTTATCCTGGCATAACCCGTGGACCTCCCTGGCATAACTCAAGGACCTTTTTTCTTTTATCCAGGCATAACCCGTGGACCTCTCTGTTATAACCCAAGGAACCGTTTTCTTTTATCCCAGCATAACTCGCGGATCTTCCTGGCATAACCCAATGAGCCTTTTTCTTTTATCCCGGCATAACCCGTGGACCTCCCTGGCATAACCCAAGGAGCTTTTTTTTCCTTCTTACCCCAGCATAACCTGCGGATCTTCATGGCATAACCCAAGGGCCTTTTTCTTTTATCCCGGCATAACCCGTGGACTTCCCTAGCATAACCCAAGGGCTTTTTTCTTTTATCTCGGCATAACCCGTGGACCTCCCTGGCATAACCCAAGAAATCTTTTTTTTTATCCTGGCATAACTCGTGGACCTCCCTGGCATAACCCAATGAGCCTTTTTCTTTTAACCCCGGCATAACCCGTGGACCTCCCTGGCATAACCCAAGGAACCTTTTTATTTTATCCCGGCATAACTCGTGGACCTCCCTGGAATAACCCAAGGAACCTTTTTTCTTTTATCCAGCATAACCCGTGGACCTCCCTGGCATAACCCAAGGAGCCTTTTTCTTTTAACTCCGACATAACCCGTGGACCTCCCTGGCATAACCCAAGGAACCTTTTTCTTTTATCCCGGCATAACCCGTGGACCTCCCTAGCATAACCCAAGGAACCTTTTTTCTTTTATCCCGGCATAACCCATGGACCTCCCTAGAATAACTCAAGGAGCCTTTTTCTTTTAACTCCGGCATAACCCGTGGACCTCCCTGGCATAACCCAAGGAACCTTTTTCTTTTATCCCGGCATAACCCGTGGACCTCCCTGGAATAACCCAAAGAACCTTTTTTCCTTCTTATCCCGGCATAACCCACGGATCTCCCCGGCATAACCCAATGAGCCTTTTTCTTTTAGTCCTGGCATAACCCGTGGACCTCCCCGGCATAACCCGATGACCTTTTTCTTTTAATTCCGGCATAACACGTGAACCTCCCTGGCATAACCCAAGGAGCTTTTTTCTTTTAATCCCGACATAACCCGTGGACCTCCCTGGCATAACCCAAGGAGCTTTTTTCTTTTATCCTGACATAACCCGTGGACCTTCCCTGGCATAACCTAAGGACCTTTTTCTTTTAACCCCGTCATAACCCGTGGACCTCCCTGGCATAACCCAAGGAGCCTTTTTCTTTTAATCCCAGCATAACCCGTGGACCTCCCTGGCATAACCCAAGGATCTTTTTTCTTTTAATCCCGGCATAACCCGTGGACCTCCCTGGCATAACCCAAGGAGATTTTTTCTTTTAATCCTGGCATAACCCGTGGACCTCCCTGGCATAACCCAAGGACCATTTTTCTTTTATCCCGGCATAACCCGTGGACCTCCCTGTCATAACCCATGGACCTTTTTCTTTTATCCCGGCATAACCCGTGAACCTCCCTGGCATAACCCAATGAGCCTTTTTTCTTTCAATCCCGGCATAACCCGTGGACCTCCCTAGCATAACCCAAGGAGCCTTTTTCTTTTATCCCGATCTTTTATCCCGACATAACCCGTGGACCTCCCCGACATAACCCGAGGAGCTTTCTCTTTTCCGGCATAACCCAGTCATTTTCCAGCATAACCCAGTCATTTTCCAGCATAACCTGGTAATCCTCCCAATTTAAGGATGCACAATCCTGACTTTTATTGCTTTCAATAAACAAATAGCTTAGATTTGTCTCACAAATAACTCACGAAATTTTCCTAGTGATAACTGGGGCAGAAAATTCCGTTCGTTTATTTGTTTTGGTGTCGAAGCATGTTTTACCTCGAGACACAGGGTTCGAGATGACCAAAAGAATGAGTCTCAATCCAGAATAAAGAAAAAAAGAAAAATAACAAAAAAAAGAAGAAGTGAATTCAAAGTGTCGAGGCAGACAGAGATGCGGGCTGCTCAAAACTTGATTGAAGTCACAAGCTTCGCCTGTCCCGCCTTGATCCAATGTTGAAGAAAGAAATAGCACCTACAGCTTGCAAGCATCAAGATTCAGATCAGGGTCCACAGCAAAATCAGCCAGGACTCAAGATCAAGCTTCAAGAGATTTATATATAGGAATCTTGTAACTCGTAGTTCATAGACTTAGCTAGTTTAGCTTTTTATTTTTGCCATTTTGGTGTAATAAGGAGCTCAGCAAGCAGTAGCAGCAACAATAGCAGTGAAATCACAGCTCCTGGTTAGTCCCAGCTATCAAACCTTCCAGAACTACACTGACCTGATTCCTTTATAGCCAAGGATATATAGGAAACCTCTGAAGCAGTGTTCGGTTAGACTATTTTCAAAAATGCTTCTCATGAAATGCCAAGCAGGCAAAAATCTCTCATAGTTTCTCATTTATCTTTGCCCGAAAACCCTTCGTGTCTTCGAGCAAAGAGGGGCAACTATGAGCACGTGATTTTTGCCTCGCTTGAATTATTCCTATAGGATTCTTAGAATTAGGATTTTCTTTTATTATTTGAATTTTAGGGAATTAATTTATGATTTTTTTTGTTTGTTTGCATTTTGTGTGCATTCTTAGTTGGCATAATTCATAAAAAATACAAAAATATTGCATGAGCATTTAGGATTTAATTCTACATATTTTTAGATTAATTAGTAATTAAGCTTTCACAAAAAATACGAAAAATTCATAAAGAAACAGCGATTTGTTTTGTTTGATTTTAATTTTAGTTTTAGGTTTGTTAATTTCTTTTAAATTGATATTAGACTAATCGTAGCTTAATTAGGTGGTTTGAATTAATTGTGAGGTTTTAATTTCAGTTTTAAAATTAAAAACAAAAAAAGAAAGAGAAAAAGAGAATAAATAAAAGATTTGAATTAAAAAGAAAACAAAAAGAAGAGCAAATCAGGCCAGCTATTTTTGGGCTAGTATTCAAGTCAATCTCACCAGCCCAAATATTCCCCAAATCCGGCCAAAATCAGGCCCAAATCATACCCATACTCGGTCCAAATGCCCCAGCCCTCAAACTATCGAAACGACGTAGTATAGGGGTGTTACTACGTCATTTCATGTTCTCTAAATGGAAAGTTAATCATGTCCCTCCATCCCTCATAATGCGACGGCCCTGAGTTCATCTTGGATTTTAATAAAAGTGTCCGAAATTTTAAAAAACCCTAGAGACCAAACTTGTCTTCCTCGTACTTTTGCTCTGCCACCACCCTCCGTCGTGCGCCGCCGGCCGAAAATCGCCTCCGCCAGCGGCATGTCTCCAAATACGCCCAAAAACACACCATGGGTTCCTCTCCCTCTCCTCTTTCCAAAGCTCCAATCCCCGTCCCTCAAATCCCAGCCAAACGTCTCAAATATTAGATCGAAAAGAAGCGGCCAAACCCAAATCTTCCCAAACCTCCCCAAAATCACACCATATACTCTTCTCACCTCCCTCTTCCCAAACCCCTAACTGGTTTCCTTCGAATATCACCGGAATTTCTCGAATTTTAAATCATAGAGGCGGCAGAACCCTAGAAGTTCAAATCGTTTGATTTCTGCCCAATTTCTTGAGTCCGTTGTTGGATTCGAGTCACAAAACAATGTTTTCGTTTGTTCTTTCTGAAGAACAAGCGTTTAATATTATTCCGGGGCTCGAAGTGTGAAAATGAGTTTGAAACAATTTGTGTGCAATTGAAGTGTGAAAATGAGTTGAACTCTATTTGATATTCAAGTTTTAGGTCAGCTTTTGGTTGAAATTTTGATTGCTAGTTATTACTGTTGCTGGTTCAAGTTTGGGTTTAAGTTTGGTCTCCCTCGATTAGTTCTGGTTTGAGTTTTGCTGGCTGAACACTGTTCCTGTTACTGCTGCTGGATTTCTAATTATCCTATTGTGTTCTCTTCACAATTTTCAGGTACACACCCCTGATTTAATCATGTAACACAGTTTCATGAGGTGCATTTGTTGAAAAGGAAATGGAGATTGCCTTTCTATATCAGCTATCAATTATTTAGTTTATTTTGTCAATTGGTAGCTTCATATGCCTCCTACTTAGCTCAACTTAAAGTTTATATAAATGTAGTAGTATAGTTATGCAGTCCTTGTTGATTAGCCTTCTTTAATTCTGAGTTTTATCATGGTTAGATATGACTGTTAGTTATGAAAGTTATGCATATTTGTCCTATTGTTGAATAGTTTTGTTAAGTACAAGTTGCTTATATCTAAACTAGAGCATTATGTATGAAAGCTGAAGTCATATAGTTTGCTTTCTGAGGTGAATTTAATTCTGTTTGAGAAATGGTTAAAGAAGTTGTTCAATTAGCAATAACATTGATTTAAAGTTAGCTTCGATGTTTGTCATATGGCTAAATATGATAGAATTCAGCATGTTTAGTTTTACTTAGGTGTAAAGGTTTTGAATAAGCTTTAATTCCAACATCCTCCAAAATTGCTTTTGAAGAACTTCAGAACTTTTCCTCCTTTGGTGAATTTTATGTTTCAAACAGCTTAAGTCATTTTCCAGTTATAAAAGAAGATGATGTATTTATGAAGATTGTGATGCCTTACTCCTGCTCTGGGAGATCAAATGACAGTTCTGGTCAGCCGGGATTCGATCCCTGGGTAAGACCCATTGCTATATTCCATTTCGATTCTAATTGGGCTCTATATAGGCCAGATACCTTTTAATTTGAACTGGGCTTAATATAGGCCTCATGACTTCTGAAAGCCCATACCCTATTTATTGTTTTCCTTCGATTTCATGGTTTAAAAATGAAGGTAAATGCTTGGCCTTCCAAGTTGGGCTGCGGATTCGAACTAGGGATCTCTTCAGTACTTGAGTTCTCCCTGTTTGTGTCTAGGCTCGAACTTGGGCCAAGTGCGTAGTCACTTTCAAATTGGACCTATGGTCATCCCTCTCTTAATTGGGCCATTTGTGTTTGTTAAAGTCCCTATGGCTGAATAATCAACCTCCCTACGCACCGCTTTAATTAGTTCAAATAGAACCTTTAGCTTCATTTATTGTCAATTAATTCGGTCCATGGATTGAATCAGAGGAGAATTTTAATAGATAATATTAGTTCATCCTTAGGATATCTTTTAAAAACAAAAATAAATTGAGGTTCGCCGCGTCAAACAAAATTCATAAATTGTGTGGCCCTCTTTAAATACTCATATTAAAATACTTAGAAACCGGGATGTGCCGTTTAGCAAATTTTCATAGCCGCCCGCAAAGTAAATAATACGCTAGTCGCTTTAGGCGCGTTCTTTAATAATCTTACTTTCCTAAATTTGGATGTGCATTTCATGCAACCCAAATCCAAATCCCAAAACGATAAATAAAATGTGTCGAGGATCCGGGTGAATTTCATGTGACGTGATCCGAAAACATATTTTAAATAACGTTCAATTTCCTAAAATTAATTAAAACCAGTAAATAACTTAAAAATTGCACTGCAGGATGACATGTATAAAAATCAGATTTTTAGCCAATTATAATAGTTTAAGTGACTGTTCTAGAACCATGGAATCCGGGGGTGCCTAACACCTTCCCTCGGATTAATAGAATTCCTTAGGTAGAATTTCTGGTTCGCAGACTTCACATGGAAAGTCGAACATTTCCTTGATTTGTGATTCAAAATAAATCGGTGACTTGGGACACCAAAATCCTTCCCAAGTGGCGACTCTGAATAAAAAGAAATAAATAATCTCAATTCGAATAATGTCACTTAACGTGGAAAAACTCCCTTATACATTATCCTTCGGGGTAAGTGTGTAAAAAGGAGGTGTGACATTGCCTTATTGTCTAAAAAAGGTGGTGAACATGCATATTGATTCCAGTTTTAAAGAGAAGACGCAGTCAAACAAACTTATGTTGTTAAATTAAACAGCTGGTGAGGCATTCAGCAATTGAAACCCTAAATAACATGATGTCTAATGCACATAAAGCTCCTAAAGCATGGTCTCTAAATGCTAGTGAAAATGCAGCAGTAGTTTCATAACAGTTGTTCGTTAATTACTAACTGGCTACAAAGTGAGTATAACAATCTGAAAGTAAAGAGCCTAAAACAGGATATCTAGGTGTAAGATGCATGTCCTACGCATGGCTTCTATTGCACAAATTGGTAAGTAAAGCCCTATAGACATGTTCTCTACCCATTAATTAAACTAAGCATGCATAATCCCTCTCAATTTCACTATAGCCCCAATCAGTTGTTTACAAATTATTACAAACCATAATAGCTGGATTACATAATGAAAAATAAAATAAAAGGCTACTCTATAGGAGCCTTCAACCAGGCCCGATCTTCCAACCTCACTTCTTTCGAGTTTCACAGCTTTGACCATGGTTTGGGTGCGGCAAAGCTCCCTAAGGGCCCAATGGGGGTCCTTGGCCAATACCAGCACCCAAATA
>MU737221.1:40867-72692 GCA_026770625.1 Nicotiana glauca | reverse complement strand
CTAAAAATGGGTCGTTTGAACCCAAATATTATTCTTTCCCCGCAACCGAGAATAAAAATACGATCTTATTTAATTAATTCTACGTAGGCAAAATAACTGTTAAAATGAGACTGACAATTAAAATAAAACTATTTGTTTGGATATTTTTAAGATTAAAGTAACTACAAAATATTAATGAAACTATTTTTTTGTAATTTTTGTTTTTATATAAAGATAAAATATAAAGTACTATTTTTGTATTTTTAAAGATTAAAATGACTACAAAACATTAATGAGACTATTTTTGTATTTTTGAAAATATATAAAGATAAAAAATAAGGTCCTATTATTAGTAATTTTTTTTTTGTATTTTTCAAGATTATATTAAAATAAAAATAGGTTCAAAGGAACATATCTCTCTAAATATATCTAATACATGATTAAAATAGAGTAATATGCAACCATTTTTGTATTTTTTCATTTTTATTATGAAAATAAAGTAAAGAAGTCAAAAATAGTTGAAATAGTTATATTAGGCCTAAATTAAATATTTACATGCTAAAAATAGGTAAAATTTCGGGGAGAGTCAAAAATCACATGTCAACAGTCTCCACTCCCTAGTCGCCTTTCCAACATAGGGTCTCCACTCCCTAGTTGAGTTTATTTTAGATATAGGGTCTCCACTCCCTAGTCGCCTTTCCAACATAGGGTCTCCACACCCTAGTTCAGTTTATTTTAGGCATAGGGTCTCCACTCCCTAGCCGCCTTTTCAACATAGGGTCTCCACTCCCTAGTTGATTTTATTTTAGACATAGGGTCTCCACTCCCTAGCCGCCTTTCAACCATAGGGTCGCCACTCCCTAAATGAGTTTATTTTAAGCATAGGGTCTTCACTCCCTAGTTGTTTTTCCAACATAGGGTCTCCACTCCTTGGTTGATTTTATTTTAAACATAGGGTCTCCACTCCCTAGTCACTTTTCCAACATAGGGTCTCGACTCCCTAGTCGCTTTTCTAACATACGGCCTGCACTCCCTAGTTGATTTTATTTTAGACATAGGGTCTCCACTCCCTAATCGCCTTTCCAACATAGGGTCTCCACTCCCTAATTGATTTTATTTTAGACATAGGGTCTCCACTCCCTAGTCGCCTTTCCAACATAGGGTCTTCACTCCCTAGTTGAGTTTGTTTTAGACATAGGGTCTCCACTCCTTAGTCGTCTTTCCAACATAGGGTCTCCACTCTCTAGTTGAGTTTATTTTAGACATAGGATCTCCACTCCTTATTCGTCTTTCCAACATAGGGTCTCCGCTCCCTAGTTGACTTTATTTTAGACATAGGATCTCCACTCCTTAGTCGCTTTTCCAACGTAGGGTCTCCACTCCCTAGTTTAGTTTACTCTATACATAGGGTCTCCACTCCCTACTCTCTTTTCCAACATAGGGTCTCCACTCTCTAGTTGATTTTATTTTAGACATAGGGTCTCCACTCCCTAGTCGCCTTTTCAACATAGGGTCTCCACTCCCAAGTTGATTTTATTTTAGGCATAGGTTCTGCACTCTCTAGTCGGGTTTCCAACATAGGGTCTCCTTTCCCTAGTTGAGTTTATTTTAGACATAGGGTATCCACTCCCTAGTCTCCTTTCCAACATAGGGTCTCCACTCCCTAGCCGCCTTTCCAACATAGGGTCTCCATTCCCTAGTTGTGTTTATTTTAGACATAGGGTCTCCACTCCCTAGTCACCTTTCCAACATAGGGTCTCCACTCCCTAGTCGCCTTTCCAACATAGGGTCTCCACTCCCTAATTGAATTTATTTTAGACATAGGGTCTCCACTCCCTAGTTGAGTTTATTTTAGACATAGGGTCTCCACTCCCTAGTCGCCTTTCCAATATTGGGTCTCCACTCCCTAGTTGAATTTATTTTATACATAGGATCTCCACTCCTTAGTCGCCTTTTCAACATAGGGTCTCCACTCTCTAGTTGAGTTTATTTTAGACATAGGATCTCCACTCCCTAGTCGTCTTTCCAACATTGGGTCTCCACTCCCTAGTTGAGTTTATTTTATACATATGATCTCCACTCCTTAGTCGCTTTTCCAACGTAGGGTCTCCACTCCTTAGTTTAGTTTATTCTATACATAGGGTCTCCACTCCCTACTTGCTTTTCCAACATTGGGTCTCCACTCCCTAGTTGATTTTATTTTAGATATTGGGTCTCCACTCCCTAGTCGCCTTTTCAACATAGGGTCTCCACTCCCAAGTTGATTTATTTTTAGACATAGGGACTCCAGTCCCTAGTCGCTTTTCCAACATAGGGTCTCCATTCCCTGGTTGATTTTAGTATAGATATAGGGCTCCACTCCCTAATATCTTTTTCCCAAGGATACACAATGCTTATTTACTTTCAAATAAAGAAATAGTTTAGATTTTTGTTACAATAACTCACAAAATTTTCCTAATGAAAACTGGGGCAGGAAAATTTTGTTCATTTGTTTTTTCTGGTGCCCAAATAGGTTTTCACCATGTGGCACAAGGTTTAAGATGACCAAAAGAAGATGTCTCAACCCAAATAGAAGAAAAAGAAGAACAAGAAAAGAAGTGAACTCTAAGTTAGAAGCGGAGGAAAGATGCATATTGCTCAAGATATGATTGAAGTCGCAAGCTTTGCATGTCCTTCCTTGATCCAAAAAGCTTGAAGAAGAATGAACCAGCGGTTGCAGCTAATGAGCATCAAGATTCAGATAAGAGTTTGCAGGAAGAACCAGCTAAGACTCAAGATCAAGCTTCAAAAGATATAGATAGGAATCTTGTAACTCGTAGTTCATAAGCTTAGCTAGTTTAACTTTTTAGTTTTTATTTTGGTGTAATAAGGAGCTCAGCAAGCAGAAACAACAACAACAACAGTGAAATCACAGTCTCGGTAGTCCCAGTAGCCAAAACTTTTAGAACTACACTGACCTGATTCCTTTATAGCCAAGGATATGTAGGCGACCTCACAAGCAAGGTTTGGTCAAACGTTTTCAAAATGCTTTCAAATGCAGTTTCAAATGGACAAAAATTGCTTGTAAATTCTCACTTTATCTTTGCCTGAAAACTCATAATGTTTCCGAGCAAAGAGGGGCAGCTGTGAGCACCTAATTTTTGCCCTACATGAAAATAACTCCTAAAAATAGACCAAAATTAGTTTTATTTAATTTTTAGGATTTCTTTATTTAGTTGCATTTCATGCATGTTTAATATTTTAAAATCATGAGAAAACCCATAAAAATTATCACGTTTTAATATCACGCCATCTTAGGTTTAAATTGCATGAAGGAATTAATTTCATTAATGAAAATCACAAAATTGCCCATTTTTATATTTTTTCCTTTTTTAGATTATGGATTTTTAACTTTTAATTTAGGATTAATTGATCTTTATAATTTGGTAATTAAGTAATTAGTTTAATTTTATATTTTTAGATTAATTTAGGTTTTTCATTTCGGGTGTTTAATTAAAGAAAATCAAGAAGAAAAAGGGAATAAGGATTTAATTGCAATGGGGTTTTAAATTAAGCAATTGGGCCATTCTTAAGCCACAAACCCATCCAAAAAACTACCCAAATCTAGACCCAAATCTGTTGACCCGGACCGGCCCAACCCCCTCCTTAAAACCCCTTCCTAATAACCTAAGAAAAGGAGATCCTAGACCTAGCGATAGACCCTCTATGTTCAGACCTCATGATAAGTTAGGATTTTAGCATGTTTTATCCCCCTACTTGCCTATGCTTTGATCATATTTTTGCACAAAATAGTCCCAAAAGGCTCATAGGTTGTGCTTGTTTGCAGGTTTGATCGAAAAATTCTACCCTCTTTTGGCACCCAAATCTTCCCTTGAGTAATGGCAAAGTCTAAGTTTGGGGGAAGAGACAAGAAAGGAAACAAAGCGGTAAAAGGTAAAAAAAACAAAAGAAAAGGAAGCCAATGAAAAAGAAAGGAAAAAAAAAGACAAAAAGAAAGCCCAATTTGAACACGAATAAAAAGGGATTCAAGGAAAACAAAAGTGAAAAAAGGTATGGAAAAAGCAGAAAAAGGAGAAATATTTTGAATTGCATAAGAAAGAGTGACAATGTGTCTCTGTAACCCCTAGAAAGGAAGTTAAATACTCAAAAGAGTCAAGAAAATTGTGCCAAAAGGAATCAAAAGATGTGCTTAAGGAAAGATGGAACCCATATAGACCAACAACTTTTCCTACCCTCAACCAAAAGTCTTCGCATTGACTCCACAAAAGCCCTATATGATCTTGAGTTGGATGACGCTCGCATTAGTGGATACTTATATGAGGTTCAAGCATATGGTACTTTGAGCCGGTCACATGACCTTTCCTTGAGAGAGACGAGTGAACTCCTACTAACCTCGGTTTGTATGCTTATACTTTAAAAGGTGAGATTTTCTTAGGGAGAGTTGAGGATGTATGAGTTTGGGTCCCATAGCGACTAAAGTAATTGAGAGAGTTCATTGATGTAATGAGTCAGTTTTTGATGCTCTTGTGTCACACTTGACCCATAGTTTTCAAGTTTTAAATGTTGTTAATGATACATTTGTATTGAGGGCAATTGTTAGTCCCAATTGATGCTTGTTGAGGTTACTTTAGGTCAGCTGGAATTACTTGGGTTTTCCTTTAAGTGATGGGTCTTATTTTGTTTGCTTGAAGACAAGCAAAGGTTTAAGTTTGGGGGAGTTGATAAGTTAGGATTTTAGCATATTTTATGCCCCTACTTGCCTATGCTTTGATGATATTTTTGTACAAAATAGTCCCAAAAGGCTCACAGGTTGTGCTTGTTTGCAGGTTTGATCGACAAAGTGATGAATTGTCAAAGATCAGCTCAAAAAGGAGTGAAACCTGCTCAAGTATCAAAAACCAAGAAATCTAAGGGAAGAAGGCCTAGTGCAGACCGCACAAAATGGACGTGCGGCCGCACTAGGAGATTTAGAGAGTTGGCCATTTGGGTTCAAGGGCAATGTAGCCGCGATATATTTTTCTACGGTTCGTGATCAGGGCTCCAAGGCCACACTACTCTTTTGTGCGGTCCGCGGTCAAGAGATTCAGAGAGCTACCATCCTGCCAAGATAATGCCATGCGGTCCACGGTCGTTATTGTGCGGACCGCGCTAACTCCCTCCGCGGCCGCGATCCATTCTACGCGGTCCGCAGAGTCCAAGTTTAGAGAATCCTATGTTGAAGTCAAGGATCCCAGTACGGCCGCGGTCCATTTAGTGCGGCCCGCACTAACCCCGCAGGGGTATTTTTGTCCAGTACTTTTAGCTTAGTATAAATAGAACATTTTACCATTTTTAGGTCATCTGTTATCTTCCAGACTTGAGTTGTGCTCGTGAGGATACTTTTGTAGCCATTTTTGGTATCTTAGCTTTAAATTAACAATGGATTCTTGCAATTTAATTTAGTATTTATTTATTATGTCTTGTTCTTCATCTATTTCTTCATTTTCTTGTCCAAGCATGAGTAGCTAAACCCATTAGCTAGGGTCGTGGCTCAACCCTAGTGTGGGTAATTGATGGGTGTTTCCATCTAGGGTTAGATTGACTATGGGTGTTTGCTATTTAGGTTGATTTTATGTTTTAATTTCGAATTTGTGGTTTCAAACACTGATTCAAGCTTAGTGGGTTTAACTCCTCTTGAGAAAGAGAGTCTATCACCCCAAAATTGACCCAACAAGGAATTGGGATGGACTCGTGAGAAATGATAGTCCCAATTAGCGGGTTAAATCTCGAGAGAGTAATCACCTTACTTGAACCCTAGTTGCTTGTCCTAATTTGACTACCCATTTGGACTCGAGAGAGTCAAGTGGGAAAAATCACTCTCTCTACCGAGAGGTGTGAGAGTGGGTAAAATCGTGAAATGGTTATAGCATAAGCCCTGAACATGTCAATCGAACCTTAGTAACATCTACCCGTCAATTAGCCACCTAGGTAGTGTCACTACCCTAGTGCCTTTCTTTCCATTAGATACAACCTTAGAAATCATCTTGTAGCTTAATTTAGTTTCAATTTAGTAGTTTGAAAATAGTAGTTTATAACTGAAAAACCCAAAAATGAAAAGAAGATCATCTAAGAGCACACACACAACTTTATCCTAAGTAGATACCCAAATTCCCTTCTAGCTCCTTGAGGATTCGATCCCGACCCTCATATCAGGTAAAAGCTATTGCGACCCTCTTCTCGTACTCTTTAGTAGTTGGTAGTTGGCTGCGATCACTTTTTGGTGCCGTTGCCGGGGAGCTTACAATTTTTGGCTATCTAGTTAGTAGCTTTGTGTGTTGCTCTTCTTTACTTCTTATTTACTAATTTTGTTTGTGTCGATTACTCAGCTACAAATGTCTCTCAATGCCAATGACCCTCTTGGCAATGTGAATGCGTGGGAGGAGGTAGACGATCTTGATCACGAAAAGGTTCCTATATTACCTCAACCTCCACGTAGAGGCCGTCAGGCCAATGCAAATGACAACAACATTATTCCAGACCCTCCTCCACCACCGCCAAGAGTGGCTCCAAGAGTCCTCTCGAATCAAGGATATGTGAGTGCCATCGTTCCTCCCTGAATCCGGGCGGGGAACTTTCAAATTACAAATGTCATGTTGACCTTGCTCGAGCAAAGAGGGTATTTTATGGGCGCCTCCGATCAAAATGCCTACAAGCATTTGAAGGGGTTCGTAGATACATGCTGGGTTAGTAAGCAAACAAAAGTGTCCGAGGATGCGTTGAGATTGAGGCTTTTCCCATTTTCTCTTTGGGGTAAGGCATTGGATTGGTTAGAAAGGCTCCCCAATCATTCCATCACAATTTGGATGAATTGGCAGACAAATTTATTTCCAATTTCTTTCCTCCAAGTCACATGGCGACACTTCGGGATGAAATTTTGGCTTTCAAGCAAGAGCCAACGGAACCCTTTCATGAAATATAGCAGAGATTTACAACAATGGTGAAAGAGTGCCCAAATAACGATATGACGGATGTGATGATTCAACAGACCTTTTATCGGGGCATTAACACCACTAATCAGTGCATTGTGAACCAATTGGCTGGAGGCAACTTTATGAAGCTTCCTTACAATGAAGCTTGTGATGTTTTGGATGAAATGGTCGACACTACTTCGGCATGGCAAAGCCGAGCAAATATGCTCCAAGGTGACCCCACGGTCATCCATTTGCACAAGTAGTTGCATGACCATGGTCAAGCTATTTCCGAGCTCACTACGACTATGAATCAATTGGCGAAGGTGCTTTGCAACAAGTCCAAAATCTTCTCCAAGTCAATGCCATAGAAGGACTGAATATGCTTAAGAGAAGGCAAAGAGGGCAACAATCTCAAGGAAATTGTGATCAATATGATGATGGTGGTGGTTTCTCAAATGAGTGTTATAATGAGCATAGCAAAGAGGTTCAATATGTCAATAACTATCAAGGAAATTGAGGCAACTCGTAAAATAAACAATGGCGACCCCAAGGAAATTGGGTCAATCAACAAGGTGGTGGTAGTTGGAACAATAACAATCAAGGCGGAAATTGGGGGAACAACAATTCGGGAAACAAAGGGAACTGGAATGGAAATAACAATAAGAATTGGAATAACAACAATGGTCAAGGAGAGTGGAATAACAACAGAAATCAAGGCAATCGGGGGCAATTTTTTCAAAGACCTCCGATGTAACAACAACCGAACAATTCGCCTCTGTTTCAATCTCAAGGGTCTAGTTCTTCAGGTAATGATATGGGAAGAATAGAAATAATGTTCGAACAAATGATGAAGAAGAACCAAGACTCCTATGCTCAATTAGCTTCCCACAATACCTCAATTCGGAACTTGGAGGTGCAACTAGGCCAAATTTCTCAATCGTTGAATACTCAACCTAAGGGTGCTCTACCAAGTGATACGATAGTGAACCCAAAGGGAGGTAATAATCATGTGATGGCAGTTACAACAAGAAGTGGGAGAGGCGGTGGTGTGCATGCCTCGAAAGAAAATCAAGTTGTGGATGATGATGTTGGGTTCCAAGAAGATATGAGTCCTTTGATTGTTGAAGATGTGGTTGACACAAATGTGAACAATGAGGTGAGGATAGATATTGATGAGGCCGAGGTGGAAACACAAGATGCCGTGAACCTGTCTAGAGAACACATAATTGATGTGCCCGACCGGGTGGTACCCAAAGCCAAGGCACCTTTGCCTAGACCACCTCCACCTTATCCTCAATGGTTAGCAAAGCAAAAGAGTGACAATCAATTAAAAAAGTTAATAGATATGATGAATAGCCTTACAATCAACGTGCCTTTGGTGGAGGCACTTGAGTAAATGCCGGGCTACGCAAAGTTCATGAAGGATTTGGTCAAAAAGAAGCGTTCCATGGATTGTGAAACAATAAAAATGACTCACCAAGTTAGTGCAATAGTGCATTCTATGGCCCCGAAACTTGAGGACCCCGAAGCTTTTACTATCCCTTGCACTATCGGTAGTGCGGATTTTGCCAAGGCCCTTTGTGATTTGGGGGCTAGCACAAATTTGATGCCTTATTCGGTCTTCAAGAATTTGGGAATCGGACAACCTAGGCCAACCTCAATGAGACTTCAAATGGCGGATCAGTCGATGAAGCTGCTTTTGGGTATAATTGATGATGTACTTGTCCGGGTGGACAAATTCATATTGCTGGCCGACTTTGTCATATTGGATAGTGAAGTGGACTTTGAAGTCCGAATTATTCTTGGGATACCTTTCCTAGCAACGGGGAAGGCTTTGGTTGATGTTGAAGTGGGTGAGCTAACTTTCCGAGTGGGGGATGAAATGGTGGTTTTCCATGTTTGCAAATCAATGAGACAACCCAATAGCGTGTGTTCATTTGTGGACATTGTCACAACTGTGATAATGGATGACACAAGTTCCATGATCAATGTTGAAGATCCCCTTGAGGCCATGCTTCTTAATATGGATGTTAATGATGATGCAAGTAGAGTGGAATGTGTGAATTCTTTGCACGGTATGGGCTCATATTTTTATGAGCCTAGAAAATTGTCCTTGGATCTTGAAAATCGTAAAACACCACCAACTAAGCCATCCATTGAGGAGCCACCGGTGTTAGAGTTGAAGCCACTTCCTCCACACCTCAGGTATGAATTTTTGGGCTCTAATTCAACTCTTCCAGTTATTCTTTCTTCTTGCCTTACTAACTTGCAGGTTGAGGCCACTTTGGAGGTGCTTCAAAGGCAAAAAAGGGCAATAGGATGGACTCTGGCAGAAATTCGGGGAATAAGCCCCACATTTTGCATGCATAAAATTATCTTGGAGGATGATGCAAGGCCTTCATTAGAACATCAAAGGAGGCTAAATGAAGCAATGCAAGAGGTGGTGAAGAAAGAAGTGATCAAGTGGCTTGATGCGGCTGTGGTGTATCAAATTTTTGATAGCTCAAGGACTTCTCAGGTCCAATGTGTGCCAAAGAAATGAGGGATGATGGTGGTGACAAATGACAACAATGAAATTATTCCCACTCGGACCATTACCGGGTGGAGAGTTTGTATGGCATACCGGAAACTCAACAAGGTGACCCACAAGGATCATTTCCCCTTGCCATACCTCGATCAAATGCTTGATCGCCTTGCGGGGTGAGATTTCTATTGCTTTTTGGATGGTTATTTGGGCTATAATCAAATCTTAATTGCCCCGGAGAACCAAGAGAAGACCACTTTTACATGCCCCTATGGTACATTTGCTTTCTCCCGGATGCCATTCGAGTTGTGCAATGCTCTGGCGACCTTCCAACGTTGCATGATGGCTGTTTTCACCGACACGGTGGAAGATATATTGGAGGTCTTTATGGATGATTTTAGTGTAGTTGGTGATTCCTTTGAAGAATTCTTGGTAAACTTGGTTAGAGTATTGGCCCGATGTAAAGAAACTAATCTCGTTCTCAATTGGGAAAAGTGCCATTTTATGGTTGAAGAAGGTATAGTGTTGGGTCACAAGATTTCTAAGCATGGGATTGAGATTGACAAGGCTAAAATCAAGGTGATTTAGAGGCTTCCTCCCCCCACTTCTATCAAAGGGGTGAGGAGTTTCCTTGGGCATGCCGGGTTTTACCGGCGGTTTATCAAAGATTTCTCGAATGTCGTGAATCCCCTTTACAAGTTGCTAGAGAAAGATGCTATGTTTGTTTTTGATGAAAAGTGCATGGAGGCCTTTGAACTTTTAAAGCACAAGTTGACCACCACCCCGATCGATACCATACCCAATTGGAGTTTGCCATTTGAACTAATATGTGATGCAAGTGACGTTGCGGTGGGGGTGGTGTTGGGTCAACGAGTTAGCAAAATGTTCCATCCCGTGTACTACGCAAGTAAGACTATGAATGAAGCTTAACAGAATTACACGGTGACGGAGAAGGAATTGTTGGCCATTATATTTGCCATGGAGAAATTTAAGCCATATCTTATGGGGGCCAAGGTAATTGTGCATACCGACCATGCCGCCCTTAGGTATTTGATGACCAAGAAAGATTCCAAGGCAAGATTGATGAGATGGGTGTTAATTCTTCAAGAATTTGACTTAGAAATAGTGGACCAGAAGGGAAGTGAGAACCAAGTTGCGGACCATTTGTCCCGGTTGGAGGAACAAGGGAGACCATGTGACGACCTTGAGATAAATGATACATTCCCCGACGAGGAACTTCTCTCCATGTCAATGTGTGACATGCCATAATTCGCGGACATTGCCAATATCATTGTGACCGGAATTGTCCCGTATGAGCTCTCTTCCAACCAAAGGAATAAACTCAAACGGGATAGCTTGGATTTTTATTGGGATGATCCGTAATTGTTTAAAATTTGCACGGATGGTGTGATTAGAAGATGTGTCCCGAAAGGTGAACAATTGAGCATTTTGGAGGCTTGTCACTCCTCCCCCTATGGTGGCCATCATGGAGGAGTGAGGACAACTTCGAAGGTTTTGAGTTGCGATTTCTATTGACCGACGTTTTTTAAGGATGCTAGTGATTTGGTAAAGAGATGTGATCAATGCCAACAAGCGGGAGGGATTTCCAAGAAAGACAAGATGCCTCTTAACACAATTCTTGAAGTTGATATCTTCGATGTTTGGAGTATTGATTTTACGGGTCCTTTTGTTAGCTCATGTGGGAACACTTACATTCTAGTAGTAGTGGATTATGTGTCAAAATGGGTTGAGGCCGTGGCCTTTCCCAACAATAAAGCTAGGAGTGTGGTGGCATTTCTTAAAAAGAACATCTCACAAGGTTTGGTATGCCCCGGGCAATCATTAATTACGGTGGTTTGCACTTTTGTAATAGGGCTTTTGATACCTTGCTCTCTAAGTATGGTGTCAACCATAAAGTCTCTACACCTTATCATCCGCAGTCAAGTGGCCAAGTTGAAGTATTAAATAGAGAAATCAAGAGCATCTTGACCAAAACTGTCAATGCAAATCGTACCAATTGGTCCAAAAAGTTAGATGATGCTCTATGGGCCTACCGGACCGCGTACAAGACCCCAATTGGTATGTCTCCATACCGGTTGGTATTTGGAAAGCATGTCACCTACCGATGGAATTGGAGCATAAGGCTATATGGGCCTTGAGGAAGCTTACTCTTGAATGGGATGTTGCGGCCAATCTTCGTGTTGAACAACTAAATGAACTTGATGAATTTTGGTTCCATGCATACTCTAGTTCATCCTTGTATAAGGAAAAGATGAAGTACTTACATGACAAATATTCTCATGGAAAGGAGTTCAAAGTTGGTGATTTGGTCCTCTTGTTCAACTCTCGTCTAAGGTTGTTTCCCGGAAAGCTGAAATCAAAGTGGAATAGGCCATTTGAAGTTGTATGTGTAACCCCATTTGGTGCTCTAGATTTGAAGAACAAAAATGGTGAAGTCTTTAGGGTGAATGGGCACCGTGTCAAGCATTATCTTGGGAAGATTGATGATAGCCACGTGGTGGTTGTGGTTCATTTTAAATGATGTGATGGTAACCGGCGTCGTGCTGCGACGTTAAATCAGGCGCTTCTTGGGAGGCAACCCATGTGTTTTTATTTTTATTTTATTTGATTTTCTTGGTATTTAGGATTGATTTTTGAGCTAATTAGTTGTAAGATGTTACAGGGATTGAGTTGATGCAGTGCAGGGCATAAGTACAGAAATATCAAGTCTCTGAAGTTTCCAGTGCAGCCGCACATCCATTTTATGCGGTCCGCACTGGTGGGAGTAAGAAAGTTGACTCTCTAAAGTTTGCCACCGCGGCCGCATTGCATTTTGTGCGGACCACGGTGGACCTCAGCGGCTGCGGTCGCTTTTGTGCGGTCCGCGGAGGTTGCCTTCTCAAAATTCAAGTGATGAAACCCAGCACGGTCCGTTTTGTGCGGCCGCACTGGTAGGTGAGGATGGGTCCCACTGTTTGTCTATAAATAGACCTCAAGTGTTTCTTTTTACCATTTTCGAACCTTAATCACTCAGACCCCTAAAATTATTGTTCACTCGCATTGGCTCTTAATACTTGCTTGCATTGAATACTTGTATCCAATCTTCATAATCTGCTAACATTTCATGCATCTTTCATTGATTAATTTTATATTTTCAATTTATTTTCTTTCCCAGTAGTTTTTAGCTTCTTTTTCTTTTTGTAGATTCTTCTTTTTCATTTAATTGTTAGTTTAGGGTAATTTAAATGCTGGGCTTGTGTGTGTTGGGCACTCATAATGGTTGGGCAAATGAGTAGGGACAAGTTAGGTGGAAACAATTGAACGAATTTATAAACCCTAACTCAGTTCTTAAGTGAAACACTCTCCGCGGCCCGTGATCGCTTTTGCGCGGACCGCAGTGCCCTAATGACTGGAAGTGAACTTTGCCCAGCGCGGCCGCATTGCATTTTACGCGGTCCGCGCTAACCCACCACGGCCGCATTCTCACTTTGTGCAGACCACGGTGGGAAGATTCAGAGAGGTATCTTTTGGGACTTTGACCTAACATGGACCGCGGACCGCGGTGCTCCCTCTACGGTCGCACACTCTTTTGTGCGGGTTGCGGTGCTGTGTTCTACAACTAACTCTGCAATCAATTCATCTGCTGTCTGCAATTCATTTCATTCATCTGTTTCACTACCTGTGCTTAAACTAACAATGTTAGATGCATGTGTCTGCAGATAATGGTTAAACAACGAGGTGGTAAAGGATCACAACAACCTAGGAGAGGTGGTTCCTCCCGAGAGGGAAAAGGAAAGAGAGTGGTAAAACTCACTCCTTAAGCTCGGGAAAATATCAAAAAGACCCGAAAATTGATAAAAGCTGTAGATAAAGCTGCTTCCCATTCTTCCGGGAGTGATTATATGCCATCCCATGACATCTCCTCAGACTCAATCCCAACTCATATCACCACCACTTCCAACTGACTGATACCCCTCCAATATCCCAATATCAAGAGGCCGGTGAATGTAGTCTCTGATTCTTCTGAGGAGTCAGTAGCAGGTAATGGGGACGACTCCACATCCCCCACAGCTTCATTATCTGGGAAGAGTGCAGGCGGAGATGAGGAGGAGGTACAAGGTGGTGAAGGTGGTGAGCCTCAAGTTGGAGGAATTGCCCGAACTAGAAGACCTGAGGTATGGGAAGATAGGTTTGTGATCTAGGTTGCCTATCACAAGTTTAGGGAGTGGTGGCCGGTGAGACACTTAATACCGGAGAGGAGCTTGATTGACAATGACCTCTTACCCCAAAACCCTAATGTGCAGAGGGAGTTTAGAACTAGAGTAGGCCGGGAGTGTTTTATGGAGAAGTGTATTAATGCAAATGAGCACATGGTCAGGTAATTCAATTATAATGTGGTCCACATCGTCAAGGGTAATAAGGTGACCAAGGTTAGAAACAAAAAGTTGTTGTTTGATGGGAAATCTCTGAATGAGTATTTGGGGTTCAGGGAAGAAGATAAGTCTCTCTATCTGGATAAGTTAGAGATGGGTGAGGGTGTCCGTCCATGGTTAGCCCAGTATTTGGCAGTCCCAGGTACTGTTCCAGAGTGGTTGACAGTAGGGACCAAAATATTTCGAAAAACTTTTAACTTTGAGACTATGGGTATTTGACTTTTGTGTGTAGTCGACTTGACCCCACTATCCATGATAAGACTATTCCACTTTCCCGGGCTATTCTTGTTGCATCTATCATGGCGGGATATCCTATCAACGTGGGCAATGTTATGTCCTGCGTCATTTCTGCAGTAGGGCTTGAGCACGACCGGAACTATCCTTTTTCCAATACCATCACTATGTATTTCTGGGACCTGGAGGTGGAGAAAAAGAGATATGATGTCAAAGCCAAACCTGTGGCTCCTTACTCTTGGTACAGTTTGAGGGGACCAGACAACCCTAAGGACAAGAACTACAAGCCTCCTGCTTCTGCCCGAACTGGCCAGTCTGAAGAGCCAGTTGAGGCAGAGGCCTCCACTGAACCTGCCTCCACAGTTGCTCCCATGCCTGACGGACCTTCCACTTCTTCTAATATACCTTCAGGCCCCTCTACCATAGCTGACCTAGAGATTCCATCTTCCCGGGCCCATCTTATCACTGCCCACAGATTACACCAGGCACTTCAGAGCGTGAACAACTGGATGTTTACTGCTTCATCCAAGTTGTCCACCTTGACAGCTACCATTGCAGCTCAGTTAACTCCTCCCCCAGTCCAGGTTCCCCAATCTATAGAAGATGCGTTGAAGAAGTTGCTGGATAACCAGGAGAAGATCCTCAACACACAGACCGAGTTGGTGAAGGCAGTGGCTTCTCATGGCAAGGCTCTCAAAGATCTTTCCATGGATCACAAGAAGCTACGCAAGACGCGGGCTTCTAGGGAGTCCGTGAAGGAGCTCAGGGTAGATGTAGAGACACTGAAGGTAGATCAGCTGCCTTTGGATTTACTATTTGAGGACCCAGCAGTCCCAGCAGCAGTTCTAGCAGCAGCCACAGTTCAGGAGCAGTCACAGAGGCCCCTGAAGAGGAAGAGGACTATCCCGAAAGCAGATGATGCCATCATCCAATTGGCAGACCCACCAGAGGCTTCCTCTACTCAGCCATAGGATGTACCTGAGTCATAGCATGTTCAGGTCCAGGCCCCAGTCCCAGCAGTTGAGTAGCAGGATACCGAGAACCAGTGTGAGTTTCCTGTGCATACAGAGGACCCGGGGACCACTCATGTTCCTACGCAAACGGACGAGGCCGAGGGAGCTCCTATATCCTTTACTGCTGATTTTTTATGCTTATTTGTTTAGTTGGTATTAGGGACAATTCCAACTTTTATTCTTGGGGGTGCGCCCTACTTTTGTTATCCGGATGATTGTATATATTAGCTGACTTAGTTTATGTTTCTATTGATTTTCTATTTGGTCTCTATATAAATTTACATTTAGTTACTCTTATCGTACTTTTTATCTTCTCTTTGGTCTATATATAAAGTTATATTTTTGTATATATTTATTCTCTGTTGTATATTCTAATCTCCTATTGTAAATATTCATTCTATTACATATTTTCATACAAATTTTTCATTTTCATTTTTAGCTTAGTTGATAGGCTCGTAGCCTTTTTGTCTTGTTTTTGGCGTTTTCAATGAGCCCTTGGTTTTCTTAATGCCACGGTTCCTTCCAAGGGTGGAGTATTGTGTGAACCGGGTGGCTCTTCCCGATGATGGATGGCGTGACAACCTTCTTAAGGGTTTGAGTCCGTTTGTGATTTTTCTTTTGTTTTTAGTAGTTTATAGTTAACGGTACCTCAATAATAGCTTCACTTGGGCCTAACACATTTGCCTTTGATCCCATGGTCAAAGACAAGTGGTTGCGTTTAGGAGGGTGAAAGTAGTAACCTTGAGACTCTTGTGTTGACCAAACAAATATCATGTGGTCTTTCAGGACTATTGTGTGCTCAATCGTATCTAAGGTTGTTGTGGTCCCTCGACTCTATGTCTTTAGCAATCCTTGAGTGTGTGTGATGAGAAATTGAATTTTGAGTCCAAGTTTCGAGCCAATGGTCTAGAACTTGCCCTAAATATTTGTTGAGGCGAAATTTTGAGTGAAAATTCGACTTGATAAGTGATTATAGGCTCTCCTTGATCCAAATAATAAGTTGAACAATTCCATATCCTACCAATGAGATAATCACTAGCTAACCCCTTTTGAGCCTTAAACCTTCTTCTTTCAAGAACCAATGCGATAAGCCTATACCCATTCTAAATTCTACCCTCTCTTGGCACCCAAATCTTCCCTTGAGTAATGGCAAAGTCTAAGTTTGGGGGAAGAGACAAGAAAGAAAACAAAGCGGTAAAAGGTACAAAAGCAAAAGAAAAGGAAGGCAATGAAAAAGAAAGAAAAAAAAAGACAAAAAGAAAGCCCAATTTGAACACGAATAAAAAGGGATTCAAGGAAAACAAAAGTGAAAAAAGGTATGGAAAAAGTAGAAAAAGGAGAAATGTTTTGAATTGCATAAGAAAGAGTGACTATGTGTCTCTGTAACCCCTACAAAGGAAGTGAAATACTCAAAAGAGTCAAGAAAATTGTGCCAAAAGGAATCAAAAGAAGTGCTTAAGGGAAGATGGAACCCATATAGACCAACAACTTTTCCTACCCTCAACCAAAAGCCTTCGCATTGACTCCACAAAAGCCCTATATGATCTTGAGTTGGATGACGCTCACATTAGTGGATACTTACATGAGGGTCAAGCATATGGTACTTTGAGCCGGTCACATGACCTTTCCTTGAGAGAGACGAGTGAACTCCTATTAACCTCGGTTTGTGTTCTTATACTTTAAAAGGTGAGATTTGCTTAGGGAGAGTTGAGGATGTATGAGTTTGGGTCCCATAGCGACTAAAGTAATTGAGAGAGTTCTTTGATGTAATGAGTCAATTTTTGATGCTCTTGTGTCACACTTGACCCATAGTTTTCAAGTTTTAAATGTTGTTAATGATACATTTGTATTGAGGGCAATTGTTAGTCCCAATTGATGCTTGTTGAGGTTACTTTAGGTCAGCTGGAATTACTTGGGTTTTCCTTTAAGGGATGGGTCTTATTTTATTTGCTTGAAGACAAGCAATGGTTTAAGTTTGGGGGAGTTGATAGGTTAGGATTTTAGCATATTTTAAGTTGATAGGTTAGGATTTTAGCATATTTTATGCCCCTATTTGCCTATGCTTTGATGATATTTTTGTACAAAATAATCCCATAAGGCTCACAGGTTGTGCTTGTTTGCAAGTTTGATCGACAAAGTGATGAATTGTCAAAGATCGGCTCAAAAAGGAGTGAAACCTGCTCAAGTATCAAAGACGAAGAAATATAAGGGGAAGAAGGCCTAGTGCGGACCACACAAAATGAACGTGCGGCGCACTAGGAGATCCAGAGACTTGGCAATTTGGGTTCAAGGGCAATGTGGGCGCGATACATTTTTTTGTGGTCCGCGATCAGGGCTCCGCGGCCGCACTACTATTTTGTGCGGTCCGCGGTCAAGAGATTCAGAGAGCTACCATCCTGCCAAGATAATGCCATGCGGTCCGCGGTCATTATCGTGCGGAGCGCGCCAAGTCCCTCCGCTGCCGCAGTCCATTCTACGTGATCCGCAGAGTCCAAGTTCAGAGAAGTCAATATTGACGTCAAGGAGCACAGTGCAGCCCGCACTGACCCCGTAGGGGTATTTTTGTCCAGTATTTCTAGCTTAGTATAAATAAAATATTTTACCATTTTTAGGTTATATGTTATTTTTCAGACTTGAGCTACGCTCGTGAGGATACTTTTATAGCCATTTTTGGCATCTTAGCTTTAAATTAACAATAGATTCTTGTAATTTAATTTAGTATTTATTTATTATGACTTTTTCTTCATCTATTTCTTTATTTTCTTGTCCAAGCATGAGTAACTAAACCCATTAGCTAGGGTTGTAGCTCAACTCTAGTGTGGGTAATTGATGGGTGTTGTCATCTAGGGTTAGATTGACTATGGGTGTTTGCTAATTACGTTGATTTTATGTTTTAATTTCAAATTTGTGGTTGCAAATACTGATTCAAGCTTAGTGGGTTTAACTCCTCTTAAGAAAGAGAGTCTATGACCCCAAAATTGACCCTACAAGGAACTGGGATGGACTTATGAGAAATGATAGTCCCAATTAATGGGTTAAATCTCGAGAGAGTAATCACCCTACTTGAACTCTAGTTGATTGTCCTAATTTGCCTACCCATTTAGTCTCGAGAGTGTCAAGCGGGCAAAATTACTCTCTCTACCGAGAGGTGTGAGAGTGGGTAAAATCATGCAACGGTTATAGCATAAGCCCCAAACATGTCAATCGAGCCTTAGTAACATCTACCCTTCAATTAGCCACCTAGGTAGTGTCACGACCCTAGTACTTTTCTTCCCATTAAATACAACCTTAGCAATCATCTTGTAGCTTAATTTAGTTTCAATTTAGTAGTTTATAATTGAAAAATCCAAAAATTAAAAGAAGATTATGTAAGAGCACACATGCAACTCTATCCTAAGTAGATACACGAATTTCCTTCTTGCTCCCTGAGGATTTGATCCCGACCCTCATATCGAGTAAAATCTATTGCGACCCTCTTCTCCTACTCTTTAGTAGCGGGTAGTTGGCTGCGATCACCTCAACAGCGATGTTCCCTCCCCCTTCCTTCATCACTCACTCATCTGATCTTACACACACAATTTTGACTGGACTCCCTTTAATCTCCTTCACAATTTGCGCACTAGAGAAAGAAAAAAGTGATAGAAATTTAGGACCCCAAATCTGAGTTTTTTTAATAATTGAGAAACACTCCAAAAATAAAAAGAAATAATAGGATAGGAGGAAATTTCTGCTGTTGTTCAAAAGGGCTGCTGATCTAATTTTATATCTTGGGGTTTTAAGCATTTTTTTTGTGAAGAACATTCTTGATTCCTGCTGAATCTGTGGATTGCTTACTTGGTTGAGCTCTAGCTTTCATCATTTGGCCTTTATTGGGTCTCTCCTTGCTGTTTAATGCAAATTAGGTATGCTCCATACTAAATCAGTTGTTGCTTGAGTTTATGAAATGAGGAAATGAATCGTTTATGGCCTGCTGTTCTGATTTTCCAATTTTTAATGTTTAAGTATGATATTCCAGATTTGAATGCTCTGTTAAAATCGTATGTGAGTGGCATGTCCTCCAGTATCCAATTTAAGCTTACTTCATCCACTAATATGCTTCAAACATGTTACTACCATATTGAAATGAATCATGAGTTATTCGTGTTGTGAATATATTGATATGGCATTTTTTTAGTTTATCTGTTTCCTTTACCTTCGACTAAAATATTGCAACTTTGAATCACATTCCCACCTTTAAAATATCACACATTCCAATGTTCCCATATGCGAAGATTTACAAAGCTGCCATTAGTGTTCTTATCTCATTAATAAATAAATTTCATAATTGGGTTGAGATTTTGTTGCTTTGTGAGATCTGAGTTCAACTTTTGTTTTGTGAAAAATATCAGCTAAGCTATCTACATTTTTATGTAAATTGAGTTACTGTTTTTGATTTTTGTTTTTTTTAGTGATTTTCTTTTTTTAGAAATCATTAGTTTTTAGGTCAACTTTGATGATTCTCACTCAACAAGTATAACGAGTGGTGCAATATTTATATTGCTTTCACTAACTAAAGCACACAACCCTTTCATGATCTCTTAGTTTAGTTGATAAATTTGTCTTCCTAGAACATGACTGCTTGATGACGAGTGGAATAAGACATTTCATTACAAAAGAAAAATATCGTAGTTTGCTTTAGGAATGTAATTAAATTACTACAACTATGGGTACGGCTCCCGTAATGTGGTTGTAATACTTAATTCTAAATTAGATTAAAGTAGGAGCACCTTTAGCTTGCCTTGGAGAAAAATACAAATCTCTTTCTTTTAAAAATAAATTGAGATGTGTCATGCCAAACGAAATTTATAATCCATGGCCCTCATAAGATTAGATTCAATAACTAACACTTATAAAAAAAGGTTTGAGGTGTCCCATAAATAAATTAAATCATCCATGTCCCTCACAAATGTTGCTATTGAAAATTAAATCTTCGTAGTTGCTTTGGGCGCGTTATTTAAATAATTTATCATAGCTACGGGTACGGTTTCCGTGACGTAGTTGTGATTTTTAACTACTAAAATCTAGGTGTACATTTTATGTGACCCAATTTCAATCTTCAACAATGTTTAATAAAATATGTCGCGAATCGCGGGTGCATTTCATGTAGCGTGGTTTGTGGCATAATCCAAAACAAACAAGTGTACGACAATCGTAACTTATTCAAAAAAAAATGAATCCATAAATCCTAAAAGCGGTTCAATTAATTAAAAGCGATTAAAAGGTTAAAATGCACAATATGTTTAAAATGTGTGATTAATCAGATAATTAGGCCAATTACTAATAGTTAAAGCGACCGTGCTCAAACCACGAAACTCGGGAATGCCTAACACCTTCTCCCGGATTAACAAAATTCCTTACTTAAAATTTTTGGTTTCGCAGACATTAAAATAAAGTCTAAATTTCCTCAAATTGAGATTTTAAAATAAACTGGTGACTTGGGACACCAAAAATAAACTATCCCAAGTGGCGACTCTCACAAATCAATTAATCCCATTTTGATTAATGCCACTTTAATTATAAAACTCTCTTATTCCCCCTCGGCTGGGTAAAAAGAATGTGTGACATCCTCCTTTGTGGAAGGACTTCAAAAACTACTTAAAACACAAATGCAAGGATATGTCCCTTGAAGATCTCATTGTTCGGTTAAGAATAGAAGAGGACAATAAAGCTGCTGAAAAGAGAGGCCGTGAAAACTCAACAATAATGGGAGCAAATATTGTTGAAGAGAACAAAAATAGGAAGATGGCTTCTGGACCGAAATATAACCCAAGCAAGAAGCGATTCAGTGGAGATTGCTACAATTGTGAAAAACCGGACACAAATCTACGGAGTGTCGTGCTCTTAAGAAAGACAAGAAGAAAGGTCAAGCAAACATGGTTGAAAAGCATGATGATATTGATGACTTATGTGCCATGCTTTCCGAATGCAACTTGGTGGGTAATCCTAAAGAGTAGTGGATTGATTCTGGATCCACTCGCCGTGTTTGTGATGTTAGAGAAGCTTTTGATACTTATGCTCCTGTTGGACCCGATGAGATGATTTTTATAGGAAATGCTACAAAGTCCAAGATTGAAGGATGTGGGAAGATATTTCTCAAAACGACTTCCGACAAAGTGGTTACTTTGAACAACATCCTTCATGTTCCTAAGAGTAGGAAGAATTTAGTCTCTAGTGGACTTCTAGTTAAGAATGGTTTTAAATGTGTATTTTGTATCCGATAAAGTTGTAATAAGTAAGAACGAGTTGTTTTTAGGAAAAGGTTACCTCACTGAGGGCCTTTTCAAGCTGAATATAATGGTTGTTGAAAAATAATAATAAAATTTCAGCTTTGTCTTACTTACTTGAGTCAAATGAATTATGGCATATACGTTTGGGTCATGTTAATTATCAAACCTTGGGAAAAATGATTAATTTGGAAGTATTGTGTAAGTTTGAATGTGACAAATCAAAATGTCAAGTATATGTGGAATCTAAGTATGTCAAAAATCCTTATAAGTCAGTTGAAAGGAATTCAAATCCTTTAGACTTAATTTACACAGATATTTGTGACATGAAGTCAATACCATCTCGCGGTGGAAAGAAGTATTTTCTAACTTTTATTGATGATAGTACTCGATATTGCTATGTTTACTTACCTAACAGTAAAGATGAAGCAATAGACGCATTCAACCAATATAAAAATGAAGTTGAAACACAACTTAACAAGAAAACAAAAATGATAAGAAATAATAGGGGTTGTGAATATGAATCTCTTTTTGAATAAATATATTTATAATATAAAATTATTCATCAAACAACGGCCCCTTACACGCCTCAATCCAATGGGATTGCAGAAACAAAGAATCGTTCATTAAAGGAGATGATGAACGCATTATTGATAAGTTCTGGTTTACCACAGAACTTGTAGGGAGAAGCCGTTCTTACGTCTAGACGAATACTAAATCGAGTACCCCATAGTAAAACACAATCCATTCCATATGAAAAATAAAAAAGAAGGAAGCCCAACTTGAATTATTTTAAAGTGTGGGGGTGTTTGACAAAATTGTAAGTTCCTAAACCCAAAAGGGTAAAAATAGGACCAAAAATCGTTAATTGTGTTTTCATAGGATATGTGACTAATAGTAAAGCATATCGATTTTTGGTTCATAAATTAGAAAATCCCGATATTCATAATAATACGGTTATAGAATCAGATAATGCTGAGTTCTTTGAAAATGTATATTCATATAAAAAGGAATGTGAGTCGATTGGTGAAGGATCTAAACGACCTCAGGAAGAAACAAAAGAAAGTACACTTAATCAGAAGGATCTAAGACATAGTAAACGTCAAAGAATGTCTACTTCATTTGGACCAGACTTTGTGACTTTTTATTGAAAAATGAGCCTCAAACATTTAAAGAAGCTATATCTTCTTCGGAGTCTTTGCTTTGGAAAGAGGCATTCAATTGTGAAATAGAATCCATACTGAACAACCATACATGGGAATTGGTTGATCTTTCTCCTGGAAATAAATCGTTGGGTTCTAAATGGATATTTAAGAGGAAAATAAAAGACGATGGAACTATTGAAATTTTTTAGGTAAGACTTGTGGTCAAAGGGTATAGACAAAAAGGAGGTCTTGACTATTTCTATACATGCTCTCAAGTTACAAGAATTACGTCCATACGAACGTTAGTAGCATTAGCTGTAGTTTATGGTCTTGAAATTCATCAAATGGATGTTAAGACAATCTTCTTAAATAGAGAGTTGGAGGAAGAAATTTACATGAAACAACCTGAAGGGTTTGTGGTTCTAGGTAAAGAAAAGATGGTATGTAGACTTGTTAAGTCCCTTTACGTACTAAAATAAGCACCCAAATAATGGCATGCAAAATTTGACCAAACAATGTTATCAAATGATTTTAAAATAAATGTATGTGATAAATGTGTGTACATTAAAAATATTCTAAATCGCATAGTCATTGTTTACTTATATATGGATGATATGTTGATAATGAGTAATAACATTGCCAACATAAATGCAATTAAGCGCATGCTAACTGACAAGTTTGATATGAAAGACTTGGGAGTTTCTAATTTAATTATGGGAATTAAGATCCATAAGGCTTCTCAAGATCTGGCATTGTCACAATATCATTATATTAAGATAGTACTTGAAAAATTCAACCACTTGGGCTTTAAAGTTGCAAAGACTTCAATTGACGTGAATCATGCATTAGCAAAGAACAAAGGCCAAAGCATTTCACAATTGGACTATGCTCATGTGTTGGGTTGCTTAATGTACATCATGAATTGTACACAACCAAATATATCTTGTTCTATAAGTAAATTGAGTCGATATACGAGCAATCCAGGTCAATCTCATTGGATGGCCACGAAATGAGTTTTGGGGTATTAAGTACATACCCAAGATTTTGCTTTGCACTACAGTAAATATCCTGCGTTCACTGAGAGATATTGTGATGCAAATTGGATCACCGGATCAACTGACTCCAAGTTCACAAGTGGATATATATTCACTATTGGTGGGGGAGCGGTATCTTAGAAGTCGTCCAAACAAACTTGTATTGCCCGCTCTATAACGGAGGCTAAATTCATAGCCTTAGATAAAGCCGGTGAAGAAGCTGAATGGCTCCGGAATTTCTTGGAAGATATTCCATTTTGGCCCAAACCGTTGGCATCAATATGCATACATCGCGGTAGTCAAGCAGCAATTGGAAGGGCTAGGAGCGTTATGTATAACATTAAATCTCGCCATATACGACGAAGACATAAAACCGTTAGGCAGTTAATCTCTAGAGGAATTATCAAGATTGATTATGTAAAGTCAAGTCATAATGTATCCGATCCACTTATAAAAGGCCTAAATAGAGAGGTAGTTGATAAATCATCAAGGGGAATAGGATTGTGGCCGAGAACAAGTCATATTGGCGGTAACTTTACTTACAAGACTAGAGATCCCAAGATCTAGGTTCAAGGAGATCAAACAAAGTCATTAATGACTGTTCAATATTGTCAACTAAACTTTTGGTCCATTCTCGTGACGAGACAATGTTTAGTACCAAGGATAAAGCATTAAGGCTTTTTAATGATTTCTAAATTTGATACAGGGTATATCAAATAGTGTATCTACGGGATAACACATTTAGAAATCACCTATGTAAGTGTGAAGTGTTTGTCGCTTCAAGGAGAACTTTGTAAGGCCAGTTCTCTATATACTTATGAAACCAGGCGGTATTCATGGCTGAAACGAACGCAACAATGAGAACCAAAGACGGTTAAGGGTTGGTTATATGACTTGTGCTTGTCTAGGTATACACAAAAGTTCGACGGTTCAAAGATATCAAATCTACCGATTGATCGAGTATATCCGACATAAGTTCACTACAGAAAGTTCAAAGGGAAACCTACTTATCCAGATGCAATTAATTCTTTCTTGTGAACCACACAGTTTTTCATACATACTTCCGTGATATAGCCATTCCCCATTCATGTGGGGGATTGTTGGATTTTTATGTATTTAATATTTTAAATACATAAACGAGGGTGAATGGGAAATGGAGGAAAATAAAATTTTTGAGTGAAATTTTAAGTTCCCCTCCCCCCACCCCCGGCAAAGGGACATTGTCCCATATTGGAAGAGGAAGAGGTTTTTATGGGTATATAAGCAATTGATCTTCTTCTAGCTCTTAAAGAGTTGAGAAGAAGGCAAGTCTCGCGTCGTCGTCGTCGCTCGCTCGGCTCAGATTCGAATTTGGATTTGGATTTGGTCAGATAGTCGATTGATTGATTAATTTTTTGAATCAAATTTATTTGTTAATAGTAAAATATTAACATAAATATTATTAAATATTTGTTTTAATAACAAAATATTAATATTAAAATAAATATTAACCATTTTTTCTGTTTGGTAATAGAAAATTAACTACTCTCTTCAATTTTTCCTCTTTATTGTTAAGTAAATAGCCATTTATGTAATGGCATTTATGCTGTGGCCGTTTTGCATAAACAGCCATTCTAAAGAGTTACAACTCTTTAGATTTCAGCCTAACTTTGGCTATAAATACAACACTATTCTGCTCAAAATTTCAATACGTTTTTCTGAGTTTCTCCTCCTCCTTATGCGTAGTTTAAACATCAAACAAAGCAACAGTAAGTGTTATTTGCTACCGAACTTTATGTTCGCTAAAACACTGAGGTTTGAAGTACCACTACACCAGTGTATAATTTATTCTATCCTGAGAAGAAATAATCCATAACCTTGGGTACTAGGAGGGAATTAAATTCCTTTAGGAAACATTATGAATTCAGTGGGCTCGAATTGGTTTTTTGTTATTTCATTTATATTTCTGTTTATGTTCATTTATATTTTCCAGAATTATTTTACAAATATAGTTTACTAACAATATATAATTGGGAAACTTACACAAATATCCCAAATAAATCTCAACTTACCAATCTCTAGCCATTAATTATAGACTTACCAAAACTAGCCAACAAAAATTGAAAACCAAATAATAGGGTTCTTTCTCTCAAAGAATCACATGCAAAAATTACCTTCCATATTTTTAAGCGTGATTAGCAATACTAGACATAAGACGGAAAGGAAATTTTATGGATGAGGTAGCAAATAAGGTGATGAAATACAAAAAATATATACAATATTCCAAAAATCTAAACAAAAAAGAAATTTTTTCATTGGGTATAGTTGAAATCCATTGAAAATATATACATAAGTCAATATACAAAATTTGAGGAAGATTGGAGGTGATTTGGACTGGTTTTGTATCAAAATTTGTAATTAAACCGAGTTCAAAAAATTCTTCTGCGATACATGTATCAAACATGTATCTCACACACAGGTATACATGGATATACATGTGATATATAACAGATACAAATATGATACATATGTGATACACAGTGTGATACACATCATTTTTTTTTCATGTTCAGTTTTTACCGAATTTTCAATTCAAACCACCTCAAAACTTTACCAAATTATCCCAAAACTGAGATTCAAGCTCCTTAAGTTCTGCTCAATCTATTCTAATAACACCTATTCAAAACAAAGCAAAATTTTGATATTTTTTTGCTACAAATAGCTTATTGGCTAATTTGGCTAATATTAGTGATATTTTATCAATTGGCCAATTTTTGTAATGAGCTACCTATAAATGGATATAGTTGGTAATTTCCCTTTATAATTTTTATGTCCTATCTATCTAGTTTGTCAATATTGAAGTTAATTTTAAGTTGGGTTTGCAGTTTGCTTCAGCTTCAGCTTCAGGTTATAATTTCGTGAATTCCAACTCTTCGAGGAAAAAAATTGCAAATATGTACATCGCCAAAGTACAGTCAATTTCACGTTAAGTGCACATCACTGTTGATACTTTCATTCATTTCTATTTTACTTTGTATGTATTTTTGTTTACCCTTAAAATGAATAATAATTGAATTTATACGCGGTTTTAAGAATATGTGGATTCAACCGACACAAGTAATTAATAATGTTAGATAAGCAAATGAAAGATAGAATAATTAGCCAAACCAGCAGTCGTATTGAATCGGGGCTCGATTGTAGTCTTAACAATTTAACTACCTTCGATTCGTAGCCAAAATATATATGAAGAGTTATGAACAAAAATAAAAACCTTTGAATATCTTATAAACAAAGAAAACAAATTTATATTACCTTGATATGCGTGTTACAGTGTGTTCATTGAATAATAAACTTTCCCTTTATATAGTAGGAGAGTTTTATCCTAAGTACAATTCTAAGAAGGTAAAAGTCTTCTTTATCACTAATCACTGATCCGTTGCCGATATGGGCCGAGATTCACGTCGTCATATACGGATGGGCACGGATATCACGGCCCTTTTGTTAATCATGCGTGGACATTTGGTAATGCTTTCCGAGATCTTGGAACTCGAACCGGATCCAGGGCGTGGTCTCGATGTCTCTAAGGGCAGGTGTTTTGTTTGGGCCCTGATACGAGAGGCTCCTAGCTTCAATTTTGATTCCTCATAGTTACGTCCTTGCTTCGTTTGCCTCACTTGGAAATCGAAGTGCTCATTAGCCTCGGTTTTATCCGTATACAGATAGTCCCCTCGTTTCTCAGAGAGTAGGTTTGCCGAAATGATGAGAAATGATATATGTTCTCTGATTCCTTCCTCTGTACGTTACAATCGAAACTACAAAGAAGTCAAAATGTCCCATTAGTCCCGTAGCTTTGACTTCGAACACGTGCCAACCATCGGCTAGTTGCCTCCGAATGCGAAACGCTGCTGACTTACCCTATAAAAGCTTCTATCCCCTATTTTTTTCACTTTCCGATCAAGCTTCTACCTTCAAATTATCTAGCTATATATGATGACCCGGCCTGTTTTCACGTGAGTTACCATCCCGTTTCCCCATATTATGTTGCTCTATGTTTCAATATCAGTAATTGAATGGGTCGGATATAATTGAATTGGTTTGAGTTGGAAATGAGCCTCTTAGAAAAAAGCTTGTTTTAGAAAAATCAACCGAAAGTTGACTATATAGTTAGAAGGCTCGGATGTGAATTTTGGTGATTTGGTTAGCTTCGGGGGATGATTTGTGACTTAGGAGTGCGATCGAAACTGATTTTGGAGGTCCGGTGTAGAATTAGGCTTGAATTGGCGAAGTTGGGATTTTGGCGAATTCCGGTTGATAGGTGAGATTTTGATCTGAGGGTCGGAATGGAATTCCGAGAGTTGCAGCAGCTCTGTTAGGTGATTTTGGATATGTGTGCAAAGTTTTAGGTAATTCGGAGGTGTTTAGGTCGGGTTTTTGATCGAATATGCAGTTCGAAAGTTTTTAAAAAATTTAGGCTTTAATTTTATCATAATTGAGAATTTTGATGTTAACGTTAGCGTTTTGATGATTCGAGCAAGTTTTAATGAAGTATTAGATCATGTATGTGCTTTTGGTTGAGGTCCCGGGGGCCTCGGGTGAGTCCGGATGGTTAAACGGAGAGTTTTGGAGTTTTGGCATGTTTTAGAGTTCTGGTACCTGGTATTTCTGCATCTGCGGAAAAGGGACCGCATATGCGGTTCCGCAAATGCGATGAGGGAGATCGCAAAAGTGGCCCTTGAGACCTGGGCAGCTTCCACAAAAGCGGAGACAGCAAAAGCGTGAATTGGACCGCAGAAGCGGTCTGGGCAGCTTTGAGAATAACCGCAGATGCGGTTGGAACCGCAAAAACGGTGACCGCATAAGCGGAAAATAGAGCGCAAATGCGAAAAGACCTGGACAGATTTAAGTTAAGTCCTCTTTGCGAATTTTGAAAGAACAAATATTTTGGGACTTCGGATAAGGCGACTCTTGGACGATTTTGAAGAGAAATCGAAGGGGTTTCATCAGGTATGAATTAGTAGCCTCAGAATATATTATTATGGTGTAAAAACATTGATTTAATCACTGAAATTCAAGGATTTAAGGGTTAAAAATGATGGTTAGGGTTTGAAACCTAAGAAAGTGTAAACTTGGAATTTGAGGAGTCAAATGGACTCCGATTTTGATGAATTTGATATGGGTAGAGTCGTGGCGAGACGAGGAGTCCAGTAATGTAAATTTTGTAATTTTTCGAGAAGTGGGCCCGGGGCTCGGGTTTTGTTAGTTTCGAGATTTTTGATAATTTTCGATTGTTTTCGATTGGGTATTGTTCCCTTAGCATATTGTAATGCATTCGCTCTGATTTTGGTTAGATTCGACGCGCGTGGAGGCCGAATTGAGGGGCAAAGGCGTCGCGAGCTAGAGATTTCACCTGTTCGAGGTGAGTAATACTTGTAAATGATATCCTGAGGGTTTGAAACCCCGGATTTGCACATCATGGTGTTGTATTGTGGTGACTTGCACGCCAGGTATGAGCGTGGGGTAGAGCACCGTTCTGAATTGTGACTTGGTTCGTCCCGGTTGTTGATTTTACTGCGTGATTGACTGAAAACTACTTGATGTTATCATGATTTGGGCTGATTGCCATGTTTTGGACTTCATGCCGATTATTTGGATCCCTTAGAGATTATTATCACTGTTTCCATGATGCTTAGCATGTTTCCATGATATCAGTCCTGAGTTAAACACTATCTCGAAATGGTTAGTAAATTTCTAAAGTCTTAAACACTTGAGCTATAATTCCTAATAATTGGAACTGAAAATAATAAACTTGACTGTGCCTGTGTGTCATACGTGCATATATCTGGACTGAGTGTGGATCGGGCTACGCACCGTAGTAGTGTTGCATGTGCATATCTGGACTGATGATGGATCGGGCTGCACGCCGCAGCGGTGTGATATTGATATTGCGCTTGGGCTGTAGGAGCCCCTCCGGAGTCTGAACTCCCACAGTGAGTGCGAGTACCCAAATGGATCGGGCTGTACGCCACAGCGGTCATGTGCATTGCATTGCATTCAAGCATTGATTCTTGTTTGTACTACGTGGCATAACATTTAGCACTCTCATATCATTGGCATCCATGCTATTTCTTGCACTGTGTACCAAATACCCTGGTGTTATTTGTAAATAGAGTGTTGTGCCCGAGGGGCTGACTTGTGTGCGTACTTGCACTACTTGATATCGCATTCATATGCTTAATGTTGGAAAAAGAATATTTTCAAAACAGATTTTTAAACTGAGCTAGATGTTTCTAAAGGATTTTCACGGTTTTACCATTTTGTTCAAAAGGTTGTACTGTAGTATATATCATGATGGAGTGTTCTTACGTGATTTCTTACCGCTCAGTTATTATTTACACTTATTACCACTGAGTTGGAAGTACTCACTTTACTCCATGCACCACATGTGCAGATTCAGGTGTCCCGGGAGCATAGTTGAGCTATTTGCTGCTTCAAAGTTTCTCAAGAGTTGTCGAGGTAGCTGCCTGATGTTCGCAGGACTGGACTCCTCCCCTATTCCTTTATTATTTCCGCATTTTAGAACATCAGTATTACTGAGGATGTATTATTCTGTTATCATAGAGGCTCTAGACTCATGACCCCTAGGTCTTTGGGAGTATATTCTGTGTTATCGTGATATTCATCTTATATCTATCAATCAGCTTAATCTTTTAGCTTCATTGTTGTTAATGATATTTAAATAATTGGTTTTGAGGTTCATGCTCGGGTTGAGAGTGTAATTGGTCGGGCTTGCCTAGCAATTGTGTTGGGCGCCATCATGACCGGGATTGGGGTCGTGACAAGTTGGTATCAGAGCCTAGGTTACTAGGCCTCATGAGTCATGAGCCGGTTAGTAGAGTCTCGCGGATCGGTATGGAGAAGTCTGTATTTATCCTCGAGAGGCTGCAGAACCTTTAGGAAAACTTCACTTTCTTGGAATTCTTATCGTGCGTACTTGATTTAGCTTGAGATGTAACTCTTGAAATTCCTTCCACACGTCTGTATGCGCACATGAGCGCTCGATATTATAAGTGCCCTGATGGCATGTGATTCCCCGATCGAGGGGCGAGATGTGATCCCGTGAGTTCGATGTTGGGCCAGTCTGGAGGACTTGAGGCTGGATCTTTGCCTATGGCTTGAGCATCGAGGTGCTGATTGTGTGAGCAAGTGTTCTAAATTTATATGTTCGGTATTGTCCCTATTAGCCAGAATGGCGATTGGATATCCATGTAATGAGTATGTTAGTACTGCAAGATGTATCTATGTGACTTGGTAGTGACGAAGGAGTCTGCTGAATGATAGATGAGCTGGTAAGTGTTCGATTCCTATTGTAATCTATTGTGTAGCCCCGAGTTATGGGCGCGTGAAGAATATTTTCGTGTCTCCTAGTTGGGAAGTGAAGTACATTACGTGTGGCAGTATGAGTTCAGACTCGGGAAGACCAAATGGCTGTGTTATGTGTATGATGGTGGAAGGTGTGCTGAAATAGTAAATTGAGGCGAAGCAGGTGGGTTATATCGGGTTATATCTTGCGGAGTGTTCTTAAGGGGTGCGATTCTTATGTATATTGTTAGAAGATCTCATGTGTAATTGAAAGGTACGTGTTGTAATTTGAAAATTTGGGTCGCTTCAGAGAGTGGACTCAGCTGATGTAGGGATGAATGCGAGGTTGGTAGAGGATTTCAGTATCCTAGGATCTGTGTATTCATAAACTAGTAGATGATTTAAGTTTAATCTCACTATAATATTATGGCATCTTTAGAGTAAAAATATTATGGGTTATTAAGTATTTCCTGATAGATGGCTTCGAGCCAAGTTAGGGAGGTTACTGTTGATTAGCTGATTTCATGGTAATGTGCTATGTTGGTTCCTTTTCGAGGTATGCCAGCGGATCAGCCCTGGTTGCAGAAAAATGAGCCGAGGATTGGACGAGTGAAGCAAAATTTTGATAAAGGTTATATGGTGCTTCGTAGATGTGTGAAGACAATAGGATGTCTTGAGCTGTTGTTGATAAAGAATGCTCAGTGTGTAGAAAAGGAAGTTGTTCGTTGAATTTGAATGAGATCATATCCTACGGTGTCAGAGTGCTAATAAGGCACGAGTGGTTCTGTTCATTATGTCAGGTAATTTGTAGTTGGAATAGGAGTGAATGACTCTCGAGAATGGTTTTATTGTGTTCAAGATTTGGCATGTAATAATCAGGTGTCTTAAGGTTGTGTATGTGGCTAGAGACTG
>MU737221.1:29261-39697 GCA_026770625.1 Nicotiana glauca | reverse complement strand
TAAAAATTCTCATGTATCCTAGTGTGGCATGGTATATGCGATATGTTGTGGAGGATTGGGATTTGTATGTGTAAGGTTCGGTTCAGTTCGGAATGGAAAGTCATTAAATTCTTCAGCAGCACGGGCAGCTGCAACTGATTTAAGAATCGATCTTCAGATGATTAGGGTGAATGATCCTCATATGACTAAGGAAATGGTATTTCTAATCGTAGTGATTAGACAAGGGTATATGTTTCAGAAAAAGGGCAATGTAATTAAGTTGATGGCACTTCGGTAGTGTTGCGGCATTTTCTTGCTAGATCGACTGCTGATATCTGAGTGTGTTTGATGGCACAGGAGAATTTAAGAATATCTTCGAAGAATGATTGGGTACTCGAAGTGCAATATGTAATTATACTGCAGAATTTGGGATCAGGTATCGTAATTCGTGTGTTATGTGAAGCTGAAGGCTGGGAGTTCTCATGTTCAGGCTATGTAGTGGTTGTGGATAGTGTGTATTGGTACCGTTAGCGGCTATTGGGATTGGAGGCCCGAGTGGATCCTTCTTTGTTGGTATATAGGGTACTTCCCTCATGTTGTGAACCCAAGGCCTTCCAAATAAGATGTTATACCTCATGTCCCCCTCGATCACGTAGAATTTGGTATCCTGAATTGTCCCGGTGGTATTTACTGGAAAGGTTATTTCTCCTTTCGTAGTTTCGCATGCCATGTTGAATCCGTTTAAAACCCGGACTGCTGTCACTATTTGGTTTTGTAAGCCTAACTGATCTACGAACCTCGATCTAATGATGTTGGCCGAGCTACCTAGATCATTAAACACACGCTTAACTCAAAATTTATTTATAAGTACAGACATTAACAGTGCATCATTATGCGATTGTACGATGCCTTCGGCCTCCTCAACGTTGAACCAAATGGTTTCCTCCGGGATATAATCTCAGGTTCATTCTTCCCTTGTAATGGACACCTTAGTGCGCTTTAGCATTGGTCCCTAGGGACATCAACTCCTCCAATGATCATGTCGATGACGTGCTGAGGTTCTTCTCATTTGTTCTGTTTGTTAGAGTCCTTATTCCTAAAGTGATTTTTGGCTCAATCACTTAGAAATTCCCAGAGATGCCCGTTATTGAATAACCGAGCCACTTTTTCTCTTAATTGTTGACAGTCCTCGATCATGTTGCCATGAGTGCCATGGTACTTACACATCAGGTTATGGTCTTTCTGGCTAGGGTCGGACTGCAACGGCCGGGGCCATTTGGTATCCTTGATGTGACCGATGGCAGATACGATGCTGGATGTATCGATAGTGAAGTTATATTCCAATAACCTTAGTGCCTCCCTAGTCCCGATCAATCTATCGAAAGTGTTTTTGCTCATGATTCCCTAGCTACTGTGGCCTCGATCGCTCCTTTTCTCGTTTTTTAGTGTTATGCCCAAATTCGCTTTTCCTTCAATCTCCGTTGTACCGTTAATACGAGTCTATGTTTGGTATTGGTTCATGGTCGATGACTCTCTTAGACATGTCATTAGTTCTGATGGGATAAATGGACCCGGAGGGCCCCCATAGCTGATCATCCTCGACTCTGAGTTTCGACTAGTACCTGTTATAGACGGGGCAGAGGGGGTTAAGTCCTATTGTGAATGCCTAAATGACCCAATCATCTACAAACGGAGGCAAGTCCATCCATTCCATTTGAAATCTCTATACAAACTCTCCAAACATCTCGTTGTCTCTTTGTTTTACCTTGAAAAGATCTGATTTTCTAGTCTCGACCTTGATGGCCTCGGCATGTGATTTCATAAACAAATCAATATAATTTGGGCGTAAGTTGTGATACCATATCATTTTTCCTTTTGACATGGTTTCTCCAAACTTTTTTAGCAAAACCGACTCGATTTTGTCATCTTCTAAGTCATTTCCCTTGATGGCACATGTGTAGGAGGTCACGTGCTCATTCAGATCCGTGGTTCCATTATATTTCGTAATATCGGCCATACAGAACTTCTTCGGGATTGGCTTAGATGCCGCGCTTGGAGGGAAAGGTTTTTGGAAAAATTTCTTGGAGTCTAGTCCTTTCAATATCGGGGGCGCTCTTGGGATTTGATTGGCTCTGGAGTTATAGGTCTCTACTTTTTTGTCGTTGGCCTCAATTTTCTTTTCCCCCCTATTCCACCCGCTTTGTCAGTTCCTCAAGCATTTCCATTATTTCGGGGTTGGTCCTGGGGTCAGTTTCACCCGGCCTTTCTGTGGCTTGCTCATTTCTTCGGGTGTTTTCCTGGGATGGTTCGGGCTCAACTCTGCTGGGGGCGTGGTTTTGATTCTATAACTATGCTATCACCGTCTGTTGGGCCTATAACTTTTCAAAGATCACTCGCAGAATGATCCTATCGCCTTCACCTTCGGGCGTACCCCGACTTGTTGTATGGGCTCCTCTACGAACGTTGTTCTCAGGATCAGTCGGTTGGCATGAATGGCCACATATGAGTTGTTGTCAACTGGGTTTGCATCTGGGACTATGTTGGGATCAACAAAGGGCACCTCGTTGCTAGGCATTATGTTGTTCTTTTCGCCATGATGGTCAAATTCAGCATCAACGTTCAAGTGAGCAGACTAAGAGTTTGACATTTTTAGGTTAACATGAAATTAAAATCTCAAAGAACAAGAATAAAACAGAGTATGTTATTAAAAATTGTATCAAATTGCTACTATTATCCTTAGCCCCACGGTGGGTGCCAAACTGTTTATCCTTAAAATGGATAACAATTGAATTTATATGTGATTTTAAGAATACATGAATTAATCCGATACAAGTGATTAATAATGTTAGATAAGCAAATGAAAGATAGAATAAATAGCCAAACAAGCAGTAATATTGAATCCGGGCTCGATTATGGGCTTAACAATTTACCTACCTTCGATTTATAGCTAAAATATATATGAAAAGTTATGAACAAGAATAAGAACATTTAAATATCTTAGAAACAGAAAAAGCAAGTTTATATTTCCTTGATATGCGTATTAATGTGTGTTTATTGAATAATAAATTTTCCCTTTATATAGGAGAGTTTTACCCTAAATATAATTTTAAGAAAGGTAAAAATCTTCCTTTTCGCTAATTATTGATTTGCTGCCGATACGGGCCGAGATTCACGCCGTGATATCCAGTTGGGCACGAATATCACGACCCTTTGGTAATCATGTGCGGACGTTTGGTAATATTTTTCGAGGTCTTGGAACTCGAACCGAATCCAAGGAGCGTGGTCTCGATGGCTCCGAGGGTATGTGTTTTGTTCGGGCCCTGATACGAGAGGCTCCTAGCTTCGATTTGCATTCCTTGTAGTTACGTCCTTGCTTCGTTTGCCCCACCAAAAAATCGCAGTGCTCATTTGTCTCTTACCCGTTTATGATCTTAGCTTTGATTTTGTATAAATAAGCTTATTCTAGTGTCAGATTTAAAATTATTCTAACTTTCAATATTAATTAACTATGAGGGTGTTTGGCTAAGCTTATAAGCTAGTCAAATCGGCTTATAAACACTTTTTGGCTTATCTACGCATTTTTGGTAAACACTTAAAATACTTTTAAGTTAAAATCAGCCATAAGTCATAAGTTGGTCACCTCCAACTAATGACTTTTTAGATTATAAGCACTTTTAGTTTGGCCAAGGTTTTACTAGTTTATCCTTAATAATATTTTCTAATTCACAAAATATTTTTCCCAAAATAAATTTTCTCACATTATTTTCATTCCATATTCGTTGTTCATCTGTTTTTTTACAAAGAAACTTTTTAATTTATTATTTTTTATAAGGTTTTAAGGATATTTTAGTCATTTTAATAAAAGAATAACTTATCAGTACTTTTCTACCAAACACATCAACTGTTTATGTATCAGTTTCAGCACGTCTATCCAAACACGTAAATACTTAATTAAAAAACCAGTTTCGGCACTTAAAATGCCTTTCAACACTTAAAGCCTATCAACTATTTACAAATAACTAATCCAAACGGGCTCTATATCTCAATCTCAAACTGTTAGCTTGGCTATATGAATTTTCTATACCTATTTTGGTCTATTCAGCTATTTATTGAATACAAGATTAATCATGATTTCAATTTATGGTAATTGTCAACCTACCAGAATAAATAATCGTGAAAATAGTATGGGCAAGCCAGTTTTTGGATTAGTAACTGAAAAATAGCCAGTGTTTGCAAAGTCATTAAAAAATAGTCATTATTTTGCTGAAATATGAAAAGTTCCAGCATAATATGCTGGATTATGGACCTTCTGCGTATAAACTTCCAGTATATTATGTTGGAACTCCATCACACGAAAAATTCAAGCATAATATGCTGGATCATGGAGCTCACGCGTATAAACTTCCAGCATATTATGTAGGAACTCCAGCACACGAAAAATTCAAGCATAATATGCTGGATCATGGAGCTCACGCGTATAAACTTCCAGCATATTATGTAGGAACTCCATCACACGAAAAATTCAAGCATAATATGCTGGATCATGGAGCTCACGCGTATAAACTTCCAGCATATTATGTAGGAACTCCAGCACACGAAAAATTCAAGCATAATATGCTGGATCATGGAGCTCACGCGTATAAACTTCCAGCATATTATGTAGGAACTCCAGCACATTATGACATCCAACATATTATATTGGAATCTCATATGTAAGGAATTCGAACTCTAGCATATTATGCCGGAATTTTTCCGGAGTTTTAAGGGTGTTTTTGTTTAAATTTTATCTTAACATGAAAGTGGCTAAATTTAAATTACTTTTGAAACATCACTATTTTTCAATTACCAATCGTAAATAGACTATTTCTGATTTTCCCCTCAATAATCTTCCTCTTACTAGAGTTTGGAACGAGAGAATATTTTGCAGAAATTATAGAAGTGGATTTTGAAAGTTCATAATTATTTGTCCAAAGAAAGAAGTGGCTTTGGGGCAATTGGTTCAATTATTGGTAGCTACCATTCCACCACTCGCTATCAAAGAATTATGAGTTGTACTAGGACCCTTGGGCAAGTGACAATAAAGATAGACCAAGTCATAAGTCAAGAATTTTAGTTCTAAGTATAAACAGTCAAACAAGTATGAATACTTATATGAAGTGTTTTGATTTCAGAGCCACTTTTGACTTTGGCATCCTTAGCAATACTAACATCCATGCACAAAAATATATATAAATCCAATCTACGTTACACAAAAACAAGTTGCAATTTAATAAGAAAGAGCACAGCTTAGCTCTATCCTTAACCGCAGGACCAGGAAATGTGCATTGGCTTTATTGTTTTGTACATATGCACCGACTGACAGATCCAACCATTAACCATGTTATCTTAATTTCATATTGAAATTTCACTTTCCTCTCACATCTCTGACCCCTCCCCTCATTCAATTCTCTTATTCTTTTTAAGCAGCCCTCTCTCTCCACATTTCTTTCTCACCATTTTCTTTTTGAATTTTAACTTATATACACTAATAATAATACTATGTATGAGGCCAGACTTGGAATAACATGAAAGTTATTTTTATATAACTTGTAGATCAGAGGTTCGAGCTATGATATCAACCATTAACGTTTGTATTAAGTTAAGCTGCCTATAACATTCCTTTGAAATACAACTTTTCCTCGAATCCTGAAATGCAAATGTTGAATGCAGCGAGTTGCTCTTTTTATAACTAAAAAAAGGGCAGCCCGATGCACAAAGCATTTCGCATTGATGTGGGGCCCGAAGAAGAACCGTACCCCTAGGGTATAATATTTATAGCCTACTCTAATGCAAGCATTAATGGTTGCTTTCAAGACTTGAATTTCTTAATATGGTCAATTTCATTACTAATTAATGTTAAAAAGTAAATTTCTTAATATGTGTGAAAACAACAAAAAAATCACTTATTGTGAATAGGAGGAAGTAATATAAATAATTTTTATACTATTAATTTATTTACATTTATTGTTGCATGTAAGATGCATTCTTTTGCATGTTACTAGTTTCACTTTTTATAAACAACTATTTATAATTATCTTTTAGTTTTAGATAAATTGATTCTATGTTATTAGTGAATAAAAATTACTACTCTTGTTTCTTCTCTCTGTCTCACTCTCTGCACATTCTTTACTACCAATACACGGTGTGACATAGTATGGAATCCTTGTCACAAAAAGTTGTACAACTAAGACTAGCTACAGACAACACATCTGTACTCCATTATTTATTAATGTAATCATTTAAAGCATCTTCATCTGCGTATCATTACTCTATTGTTGGATTCTTGAAATTATTTCATTCCATAAAACTCTCTAGCCAGCTTAAACAAAAGTGCTCACTCTTTTATGAGCTGAAAAAATTGTTGGTATTTTGAGGTTTTTCATATCTTTGATTTCTCTTTTCTGCTAAAAAGAGAAAATGAGGAACAATTCCCAGTTTCCTTTCATTCTCTTATTTCTTGGTCTGTTTTTGTTTTTATTAGTTCCATCTTCTTCTGCTCAGTTAGTTCCAGCTGAAAATAGAATCCTTTTCCAAATTCAACAATTTCTTGAATATCCACCAGTTTTACAAAGTTGGAATAATTGGACAAATTTTTGTTACCTTCCTAAATCTCCATCTCTTGTTATTACTTGTTCTGGTAATCATATAACAGAATTAACAATTGTTGGCAATAAAAAATCTCCTTCTCAAACTTTAAAATCCTCTACTCCTCAAGCTTTATCTGGTAAATTTTCCATTGATTCATTTTTCACTGTTGTTACTAAACTTTCAAGTTTAAAGAAATTGTCATTAGTTTCACTTGGATTGTGGGGTCCATTACCTGCCAAAATTAGTAGATTTCACTCACTTGAGGTACTAAATATTAGTTCAAACTTCATTGTTGGTGATATTCCATCATCAATAGTAAAATTGAAGAATCTGAAATCTCTTGTTTTGGCTAGAAATTTGTTTAATGGATCTGTACCAGATTTGAAAGGGTTAGTAGCAATTCAAGAATTGGATTTGAGTAACAATCATTTAGGACCTAAGTTTCCATCTATAGGAAATAATATTGTTACACTCAATTTGAGTAACAATTTTTTCAGATCAGAAATTCCTAATGGACTCAACAAGTTTACTCATTTGCAAATTCTTGATTTCTCTTCAAATAAACTTGTTGGTCCAATCCCTTCATTTCTATTTTCAATGCCAGAAATTCAATCCATTAATGTTGCTAAAAATCAACTAAGTGGTGCACTTCCAGCAAGTGTTTCTTGTAGCAATAAGCTTAATTTTGTCGATGTTTCGAGTAATCTTTTGATAGGAAAATTGCCTGTTTGTCTTGGATCAAGTTCAAGAAACAGGACAGTGATTAATGTTTGGAATTGTTTGTCAAGTACAAGTAGTACTAAGTATCAACATCCACATACATTTTGTGAAAAACAAGCATTAGCTGTTAAACCTATTCCAAAGACTCAAGATGAGAAGAAACAACAAAGTACAATCAAACTTGGTGTTGTCATAGGATTAATTGTTGGCATTGTGGTAGTGGTGAGTGCAATTGGATTGTTGGTGTTTTTCATTGTCAAGAAAGTTACAGGAAATAGAGTTCAAGGGTATAAGAATGATAGCTTTGCTTTTGAGAAGAATTCAACCCTTTCTAAAACTGCTGATGGAGGTAAATTTCTTTAATGAATCTTGAATTTCTATATTTTAGATTGTAGTTTAATCAATATTATTATTAACTTGATTTTGATCAGGGAATGCAAGGAGGACAATGAGGTTGACATCATTAGGATTGCCACCATATCATGTTTTCACTCTTGAGGAAATAGAAGATGCAACAAACAATTTTGATCCAACTAATTTGGTTGGAGAAGGTTCCCAGGGTCAGGTAAATTGTTTGATTCATTATAAAAATGAAAAGAAAAAATAGGAAGAGATATTACTATCTCCGATCCATATTATTTGTCGTTTTTGCAAATTGAATTTATTTCAAAATATTCAATATGTTAGAGAAGGAGGGGAGCCTAGGCGTAATTGATAAAGTTGTTGTTATGTGACCAGGAGGTCATAGGTTCGAGCCGTAGCAACAACCTCTTACAGAAATGCAGGGTAAGCCTATGTACAATAGACCCTAGTGGTCCGTCACTTCCCCGGATCCTGCGCATAGCGGAAGCTTAGTGCACCGAACTGACTTCTATTCAACGTTTTAGAAAACAAGAAGCATTTATTATCTTTTTCCTAATTCACCCTTACTGCTCCGATTAGTTGAGCATTTATTAAGCGAGATTAAGGGGTGTGCAAAAACCTTAAAAGACGGATAATATGGACCAGAGATAGTAATATGGATATGTTTGTCAAAAATCTTGGTAGAATACAAGCTTTTCTTTTTGACATGTTTTTTTGAGATATGGGAATTGGTGTTTTATTAATGACAGCTATACAGAGGTTGGCTTAGAGATGGAGCAGTGGTCCTTGTGAAATGTCTGAAATTGAAGCAGAAGCATTCACCTCAAATTCTGCAGCAGCACATGGAGATGATATCAAAGCTAAGACATAGGCATTTGGTTAGTGTACTTGGACATTGTGTTGTCACTTACCAAGATCATCCCAATACAGCTAGCACTGTATTTATTGTGCTTGAAAATGTTGTCAATGGATCACTAAAGGATCATCTAAGCGGTAAGCTATTGTTATTATTATTTTAATCGCATCCCTAAAACTACAATCTGAACGATAAAGGGCTGAATTTTATTTTTCGGAATTTGTTCTTTTGGCAGATTGGAGAAAAAGGGATGTATTGAAATGGCCACAAAGAATGGGAATAACAATGGGAATTGCGAAAGGAATCCAGTATTTGCATACTGGAGGAGTTACTGGAAATGATATAAAGCTTGAGAATGTTTTGTTGGATGAGACTCTTACTGCTAGAATAAGCTGTTATAACATATCTTTGCCTTCTAAGGTAATGCTAGTAATCACAAACTATACGAAAATCTTGCTCAAAACGCATTATTTACCATACAAAATTTTTACAGGTTGGTTCTGAAAGTCCTCTTGCTGGACCGGACCAGTTAACCAGGTACGCTTTCACCTCCGTTTTCTCTTTTTTTTCTTTGTTTTCCTGATATCATTTCCAAATTGCCTACTAATATAAATTTCATATTCAGCGCGAAAGAAGCAGAAAAGGAAGATATCTATCAATTGGGAACAATTCTACTAGAGGCTATTACTGGTAGGCCAATCAACTCTCAAAGTGAAACAGAAGACCTTAAGCTTCAGGTAACAATAATAAGACCATAATAACTATCAAAACATAGAACTATGTGAGCCTAGTCTATTTAACACCAGTTTAAGTTTTGTGTACTGATAGTACAAAAATTATGTACACAGTCGGGTAACTAATTGATAACTTAGTAAAAATGATAATTAACCTGCTTACATTCACTGATAGTGTAAAATATCTTTACACTATCAGTGTGTATAACTTAAATCCGTCTCTGACACCCTCAAAACCGAAATTGCGTCTTCTATGACATGCAGGTGGAGACTTGCTTAGCAGAATCACCATCAAAGCTACGAGATTTAACAGATCCTTGTATTCGCGGTACATTTGCATATGAATCGTTGAAGACTATGGTACAGATTGCAGTAAATTGTCTTGAAAAAGAACCAAGCAGGAGGCCATCAATTGAAGATGTTCTTTGGCATATGCAATACTCAATTCAGGTTCAAGAAGGAGCAACCAACAGTGGAAACCTCAGCGGGAACCTCAGTGGGAAAATCAGTGGAAACCTTAGCAATAAGTTTTACTGATTAGAAATCTAGCATGATATTGTTTTTACCTTGTTATAGTCATTTGTATGTCTCCTGTATAGCGCAGTTCAGTAGCTTACTGAATAAATGTTTTTGTCATCTCCATCAGAATAATATCCAAGTATACAAATCATATATTTTTAATCGAGAATCTACGCTGGGATCTCGGAGAAACCTTGCTTGCATCCGGTGTTTACACCAACTTAATGCGTACAGTTCGGTACATAAGTTTCCACTATGTGGATACCAAAATATGCCTTCTCATACATTAAAAAGGGCAGTTCGGTACATAAGTTCCCACTACGTGCATGGTGTGAGAAAAGGCCGGACCATAAGGGTCTATTGTAGGCAGCCTTATCCTTCATTTTTTTAGGATATTTTCACGGCTCAAACCCATGACCTCCTGATCACATGACAACAATTTTATCCGTACTTTCTCATACATTGTTATCACTAAATCATAGTTAATTAATACATATTCTTGCCTCAAATTTTCACTTAACCATAGTAAATGAATATAATCTGTTGTGAACACCGAATGTGTCATGGTCTGCTTGGAACAAGAGTATATATGTATTCGAAGTACGGTTAGTCCATAGGTCATAGCTAAGCGCGCACAC
>MU737221.1:0-28805 GCA_026770625.1 Nicotiana glauca | reverse complement strand
CCCCCCCACATGAAACCGTTCTGCTGCAGTGGATGGCAGAGGGTCCGTAGTACCCGAAAGCACTGGAGTGATCCAGCAGCGGGAAAGGGGCCTAGAAGTGCCTACTATTACGCCACACCACACCTGGCGCTACACATTTACTTCTGTAAAGAAGTCGAGATATTTCAGAATTGTCTGTTGACACGGTTAAAGTAGAATAGTAAGAAAAACCAAACTGTTGCAGTGACATAAAGAAAAATCTTGAACATGTTAAACTGGCTGGATCTTGTGTTTTATTTGCATCTACTCACACACATCTTGCTTATTCACCAGCAGATGAATCATTCCGCCAACGTTTCTTGTGCAGAAAAACCAAAATAGTTATCAAAAAAATTTGGTGGTTCAAAGATGAAGCAAGAGATGACATCTCTGAGTGTAATCACACCAATGACTTCATTATCTTCATCAGCTGTGACATACATCCTGTGAACTGACATGGAAGCAAGAGTGTCTATCACATTACCAAGAGTTGAATCAAGCTTGCATGTTATCGGTGTAGCAACCTTACTAGGTTCATGGGTTGCTGAAGAAACCGTGTTCATAAAATCCTCTACAGTCAATTGCCTGCAATCAGGATGGTCAAATTCCAATGCCATTGTACCGACAGCGAGGAAATATGAATGAGCTATTATGATAAGGATTTAACTTATATACACTGATCAATGTATATTAACTTGTTGTAACATGTAACCTGCCTTATTTTCCATGTTACTTATCTCACATTTTAAGGACGGATACCTGTACATAGTTGTTTAGGTGATGTATATCGATAAAGAAATGGACCTTGGGTCTAACTTAACCGCAAAAAGCTAGCTCATGAAGTGAAAATTGTCCAAGACCATATAAAGTAGACCAAGGACCTCAAGTCCCACCGATAAGGGACAACTCAACATTTTTCATGACATTATGCATGGATCAGGTATATCATGGCGAATTCTTCAGAAACTCATATGATTAGTTTTCATCGTAGTAAAATTGAGAATTGACTTAATGTGTGAGTTTATATGGATATTACTGTCTGATTTCGTAACATAGTTATGAGAGAGTTCCGCTAAAATGGGGACTCTAGTAATCTTTGAGATGATCAGATATATCAAGAAGAAGAAAGTTGACACTGAAATATACCTGAAATTGGAGAAGAGCTCAGGCTGAAGTAACAAGAATCTGATGTCGCTTATGCTCACATTGCCAACAATCTTCTTTTTTGGTCCTTGAACAACTGGAAGACCTCTAATATTATTATCTCTCATTTTCTTGAATGCTTCCAAAATCAGTTCATCACTTCGGATGCTAATAACCTGGTGCATATGTGAAAAATCACCAACTTTGCATCGTCGTTTTCAGTATTATCAGAAAGATTAATACTATCCTTAGCTATAAAATAGCTAACCTCATCAGGGGACATGTAAGGGAGACCAAGATCCGATATAGGAAGAGCAGAAATACTGTCAAACCAATCCCTCCCTTTGCATCCTTTAAGGCCCTGTATCACAGCCAATTGAGTTATGAAGTTCTTAAGGAATGGCTTTCCCATTTCAATCACGGGTACAGTCCGCAGCCTATACTTTGATAGCAGCAGCATGACAGTCAACATAGAACTATCTTTAGCTACTGGTACAAAAGGTGCCCTGCGGTGGGATTTTACAATGGACTCCACCTGCAAAAATAGGTGCACGAGTCTGTCATACAACAACAACAACTATGACTCAATCCCATGCAAGTCAAGGTCGACTATACATGCAAGTCAAGGTCGACTATAGTCTGTCATACAACAACAACAACTATGACTCAATCCCATGCAAGTCAAGGTCGACTATACATGCAAGTCAAGGTCGACTATACGAGTCCTCACTGGCCATGTCGCTACGGTTAAGCTCATCTCAGACCAATATTATACATGAATTATCATATATTTCAAAATAATGACTGAAGTTCACGACAGTGGTACGATTTTCTTGTACTCAACTTGATTAAAAAATGATATATACTACAAGCGCAAGTGAAGCTTACTGTTGTTGACTTAAAGGGTTCTTCTTGAAGTATAACTTTGTAGAAGTCCTCGCCTAACTTATCCGCTGCAGTTGGAGCATCCTTTCCTATTCCTCTTTCTGCAGCAACGCCACCTGCCACGGCTGCACCAACTGCGGCAACAGTTAGGCCAGCAGCAACAGCAGGACCTGCTGTGCTGCTCAATGCTAGTGCTCCAAGAGCACCAGCAGCACTTACCCCAACTCCAGCAATTGCGGCTGCATTGGCTGATAGAACTGCTGCTTCTATTTCTGCACTCTCAAGCACCCAAAGAACAATAGCAGAGTAGTCAAGTATTCCTAAGTATCTTTCTCTCCAGTCATTACTACTCTGGAAAGCTGAGCTGCTCACAGGAGCTGATAAAATGTTGGATTCAGAAAGAATTTTGACAGCATTGCTAATTGAAGTGTCTGCATCTATTTCGATCACTGGAATTACGTAGCAAGAAACCTTTCAGGGTGCAAGAAAAGATAATCTATTATTAGTATTCTAAGTTTCATATTATGTGAAACTGTTTGACCGAGTACTGAATTTAATAAGTAAGAATGACTTTAAAAACCTCTAGTCTTAATCATGCAATGACACGTGCATTTTACCAAACATTGAAAGGTATCATTGTTTTTTGAAGAGACTAAAAAGGAAATAGGGTTACATAAAACGAAACAGAGAGAGTAACTAATTCAAAGCTGACATATGTAGGAACACCTTTGCCTCCATGGACTTGAGGGAAGGATGAAACTGGAATTTTTGCAAATGCAGCTGTTAAGGATTCCTGTAATTTATGGGACAGTTTCTTTCTGCTTTGGACCATCTCAAAGTAAGCAACAGAGCTTGCAAGCTGTGAACTCTTCTCTGTAATTTGTGATTGTGCCATTTTACTGCATTATATTCAAAGATGATCAATTGGTTTAAAAGAACTGGAAAGAAAATGATAAAATGGACAAAGAAAAGACAAATGCCTAATCCAAGAATTTACCTCTCTGTTTCTGCAACACATTTGTTGTGTGGAAGATCTGTGTGAGAACTTGACAAGTTTATGTTGTGTGGTATGGTTCTTTGTGTTACTTCCAAGTTCCAAGAAATATTGGCAGTTAATTAGCTGGTTTCTATAGCTCTGCCACGTGTGAGGTTTTACTCAACGTGGCAATGGACTTGCAATTAGAGTTTATCAGCTATTGGGTTCACTTTTTTTTTTCAAAAAAGAAAATATTCAGTTGGTTATTTGTCCTGAAAAATAAATAGTAAATTATTTGACCAATTTATTAGTAGTGTTTAATAGGCTTCAAATAATAACTTTGTAATAAAACAACAAAAAAGGATGGTTAGGCGGATCTATTGCCTAATTTATATGACATGTGAACTAAGTATTTTATGTATATATTTTTTAAAATTAATTTACAATTAATCGTTGGTCCCTATGCTTCAGAAACCTAGTGCACTTGACTAATATTGAGGTATTTATACAAAAATATGTCGAGTTTCCTTTCTCAAAATTGCAAGGGCGAAACATGTTCAAGTACCTCAAAATTTGAAATCAATTACAAAGAAATGCAGTAGAATTTACAGAAATAGAAGAAAGAAGAAGATATAGGGGAGGAAGGAGACTATTCATCTTAATGAAGAAATGAGAGTACAAGTCTTAGATATAAAGTCTATAGGTACCGTGGAGGAATTAACTAATACTTAACTTCAATTCCTAACTAACTTCTAACTAACTTATTATTATTAACGGATATAACAAGTAATTACTAAACTAACCCCTTCTTCATTGTTATGTAATACCTTTTTTTACATTCCCCTAAAGCTAGGTAGTGCAAAATCATTATAAATCCAAACTAAGGTATTCATGTTGAACTTTGTTGAGCCATATAGTTAAGAGGCCAGCCGGTTGTTCTATGGTTGGAATGTACTTAGTTGTGATCAGTCCTTGTAGTATTTTTTTTCTCAGACGAAGAGACAATCAGTTCTGATGTGTTTGGTTCTCTCATGATATACTATATTGGCTGCAAGCTGCATAGCAACTTTGCTATCACTATAAATATCAATACGTAGTTTGATTTGAAAATCAACTTCTTTCAATAAGCCAATCATCCGGATTAGTTCTGCAACTGTGGCAACAATGCTGCAATATTTTGCCTCTGCTGAGATTCTTGACACAATTGTTTGCTTCTTAGTTTTCCAAGAAACTAAAGATTCTCCAACTTTAATCATATAACCTATAACAAATTATTTTGTATGTGGGCAGGAAGCCCAATCAGCATCACAACATCAAATGACTAAATTGCTTATATTACTAGATAGTGGCAGTCTTTTAAAAGGAGCGAGGCATTTTACATATGCCTCAGCGAGGCGTAAGCCCCGAGGCAGGGGGCGTAAGCTCCATTGGTCTTTTATTTTTAATATTTTATAAAATAATATAATTACAATAAATATCTATAAATAGGTAAAATTGCATAAAAATTAAAGAAAACTATATATATATATATATATATATATATATATATATATATATATATATATGGAGGAACAATTTATTATACGCTCCATCCCCACAAAAAATTTGTCAAAACAATTTATTATACACTACTTAAAAGTACAAGTAACTTGAGTCTAAAAGAATAAAGTTTTCTATATGGAGGAACAAAAAGGATGACTAACCTACAATTTGAACTTTGAACTTACTGCTATGAAGGACAATGGAGTTCTCTTTATATTTGTAATTTTTTTGTTTAATATTCGTTGCTTTTGGGAGATATTATCAGACTAGTGAACAAGATAAAGCATTGGGAAAGACCATGAATTAGGGCTTCAATCAATAAAAAAGGTCTTGACTTTTAAATTTAATATATTTCAGTTCCTTTTTAACTTTTAAGTAATCCCAAGCTGAATTTCGAGAATTTGGGTATTATATGAAGGACTTATTCAATAAATTTTGTTTTAATTTGAAAAAGTCTCTAGAGCCTACGCCTCACTGAATAAAACGCGCCTCAAATGCCCGGGTCTGCCTTTTGATATTTTCGCCCCACACCATCGCCTTGGGGCATTTTTGGTGCACCTCGGCCCAAGGCTCGCCCCGAAAATGCCTTTTAAAATACTGGATAATAGAATTCCTTGGCCATGCTATTTTTTTAGATATCTTACAGTTCTAAGTGCAACTTCCATGTGAGATCTTTTAGGATTTTGAAGGAACCGACTGAGAGTCTGAATACTAAAAGATATATCAGGTCGAGTCATAGTAATGTACATCAACCTACCTATCAGTCTTTGATAAGGAGTGTGATCCTCAAGTTCTTTATAAACAGTGAATGTGTCTGATTTAGACATCTTGATACAATCATCATATTCCTTTATTGTGAGCTTTATGTTGTAATCTAGAGGTGTGATAGCAGGTTTAGCAGCTCCTAGTCCAGTTTCAGAAATAAGTTCTAATGCATACTTCCTTTGGTGCATTACGATACCTTGTTTGGACATGGGAAATTCAATGCCCAAGAAATGCTTTAGCTCACCTAAGTCTTACATTTTGAAAGCCTTCTGTAGAGCAGTTTTGGTATTTTGTATCAAGTTAAGATGGTCTCCTATGATAAGCATATCATCAACATACACTAACACTATAGTGATACTTTTTGCAGTCTTCCTGAAGAACAGAGAATGATCAAACTCACTTTGCTGAAATACATACCTCAATAAAGTTTATGTTAACTTAGCATTCCATTGTCTCGGAGCTTGTTTCAAACCATATAAGGATTTAACAAGTTGACATTTGCATGTAAATTTCATCGTAGAGATCCACTTGTAGAAGGCATTGTGTACATCTATTTGATGTATAAGCCACTGTTTTTGTGCAGTAATAGCAAGTATTGTTTCTAACTGTCTTTATTTATCTACGTGCTAAAAGTTTTTTGATAATCAATGCCCTGTCTAAATTCCTTTACTACTAACCTTGCTTTGAATCTTTTCATTTCCCCTGAAGCTTTGTACTTTATCTTATAGATCCATTTGCATCCTATTGGATGTTTGCCTTCTGGTAGGTTGATTATGTCCTATGTATGGTTGTCTTATAATGCTTTAATTTTACCTTTCATTGCTTCTATCCATCTAAGATCCTTGATAACCTTTGAGTAACTTGTAGGCTCTATGGTTGAAGACATAGCTGTATTATAGGCTTTACATTAGATAATATATATGCAATATATTTAGACAATACATAGGGTATGTCTTGATGAATGTTTAGAGAGACAAAGTCTCTTAGCTAGAGATGTGGCCTTTTTCCCTTTGTGACTTTCTGAGCCCATCCTGATCTATTGAGATTATAGTGGTAGGAGGTAGTTGAATAGTAAATGACATAGTTAGTGGTTGAAATTTAGTGGTTTGATCCAACTAACTTAATTCATCTGGTAGATCCATGAGTTCTATTTCTGAATTAAATTCAGCTGTTTGGTCAAAGAATTCAGGAGTAGCAGTATCATGATCCTCAGTTGTTTCAGTAATCCTCTGATTTAGACTTGTAGGTGGTTGGCCACTTATTTCATAGAAAAGTTTGTGAAAGTTGTTGTGTTGAGTGAATATGGTTGTAGATGTTCTTTGATATTGTTTGAATGGGAATATATCTTCCCTGAAACTAACATTTCTAACTACAAAGAAAAACCTGTTTTCCAGATCATACAGTAAGTATCCCTTATGTTTAGCTGCATATCCCATATGTAATGTCATTTTTTATCTTGGCATCATTTTCTCATGTTCCCGGACTATCTTTGTATAAGCTAGACATCCCAGCTCTCTTAGATGAGTTAGAGCAGGCTTTTTATCAAACATCTCTATTTGGCACGGAGCATTGATTTTCCATAACGAATAGGTTAGCTCTATCTCTCAACACCTCTCATAAGGTGTATGATTGTTTATGACTATGCTTGGTAGTCTATTGATCAAGTAAACTGCAGCTAAATACAATGCCCCTAGAATTTGATTAGTATGTTTTCTTGAAATCTGATTGCCCTTGTGACTTCTAGGATATGCCTGTGCTTCCTCTCAGCAACTCTATTTTCCTGAGGTTAGTAAGAACATGTTTTTAATGAATAGTTCCTAGATTGTTAACATAGTTTCACATACTGAATTTACAAATTTAGTACCATTATCTGTTCTGATTACTTTGATTAGCTTATCAAACTGGGTTCTAACAAATACAATAAACTTCTATAGGGTAGTGCTCACAACAGTCTTCAATTTCAAAATATATAACCAAGTAAATCTAGTGTAGTCATCAAACACTGTTAAGAAGTATTTGTTTCCATTAGTTGTAGGTATTTTGTAAGACCCCCACAAATCAACATGCACTAATTCAAATCAAATAGAAGTTTTTGTATTACTGATTGGAAAAGGAAGCCTTGTTTGTTTTTCACATGGACATACAGTACATTTATCTACTCTTTTAGCTATTATTTCAGTATTTATAGATAGAAATTTCTTGAGCACTGAGGCTAATACATGTCCAAATCTTTTATGCCATAGATATATATCTTCATTTATCTTGATTTCAATATGATAACATGACGCTATTTTGCTGCTAACATGGCTTCATCACTGATTCTAATTGGTTGACTGTCTCCACTTAGAATGTATAATCCATTGTCTTCTCTATTAATCTCTCTCACCTACCTATTGAAGAGATCCTGAAAAATACAAAAAGAAAGAAAAAAAGGCTACTGAGCACTTTAGTTCTTTGGTGATCATAGAGACTGATAATAAATTGTACTTGAACTGTGGTACATGAAACACATTTGTTAGTGTGATTCTATTAGTGATATTACTAGAACCAGTGTGAGCCACATGTGTAATATCTTCATTAGGTAGGAACACTTTCTTTGGATATTTTGGTTGCATAATAGAGGCTTTGTTTAACAGAATTGTGTCATCTACCATATGATTCGTATCACCAGTGTTGATTATCCACTCTTGTAGACTAGTAGAAGCTAAACAAGTTGTGTGAATAACTGCTGCATTAGCTGTAGAAGAAGTCTGAACTATTACTCCTGAAGCTTTATTTAATATCTGTAAGATTTGATCATACTGTTCTTTTGAAAAAGTCCAGCTTGTTATTGGAGGTTACCCTTGTTCATTTAGTTGAATAGTCAGTCCTTATCCCATATTGTAATTGAACTTTTCTATGTCTGAATTTGTATACATTAGCATCTGGTTGAATGAATTTACGGATGCTTGAATTGATTGGCCTGGGAGTTGACATCAGTTGAACCATTATAACTTGTATTCCTTATGTGTGCATTATATTCGGTCATCACATTGCATGCTGCATTTCCAACTCCCTCTTTCTTCATATTCTTCAACTCAGGGGGGTACCCCACAATTTTATAATAATTTTCTTTGCTATGTCCTTTCATTTTGCAGAAATCACATTGGATATAACAGTTTTTCTTGAACTTCTAATTTCCTCCATGTCCAGTTCTGGTATACATAGCCATATCATAATGATTTGTAGAGATGGCTGGAGTTGCACCCAATAGTCCTGAAGCAGCTATAACAAACGTTTGACTTTCATCACTGATGATTAAGGCATATGCTTGATTAATAGTTGGTGTAGGACTCATCATCAAGATCTGGCTCCTAGCTTGAGTGTACGAGTCATTTATTCCCATCAAGAATTGAAATAATTTCAATTTCTGTAAATGCACTACAATGTCCTTAGACTTTGCACAATCACACCCAGGAGAAGGGACTAAAGCTTCAAATTCTTCCCACAAATATTTGAGTTTTGAGAACTACACAGAAACAAAAGTTGTCCCTTGACTTAGAGTAGCAATTTCTTCATGCAAATTGAATGATCTAGATCCATATACTTTGTTAAATCTTTCATACAAGTCATTGCATAATGCTTGGGCACTAGACGTATACATAATTCCACTAACAAGTCCACTTGCAACAAAAATGCATAATCCAAGATAACACAATAGCATTCACCCTTTCCCAGTGATTCCAAGTACATTTTATGAATTTTTCTTTAGAACACGACCCATCAACTAACTCCAATTTGTTCCTACCCACCAGTGCAACCCTTATAGAGTGCTACCAAATAGAATAATTTCCGATTCCTGTCAATTGAAATGAGATAATCTGAATTTACTGGTAATGGATGGTTGTAGTTATGTAATGACCCGGCCGATCATTTTGAGTATTATAGCCCCATTACCCTATTTATTGCTTATTTTATTTTTATCTGTAGTTATTTAACTTTCCAGAGTGGTTGGTTTGATTCCGGGGATATTTCAAAATGAATTAAGATACTTAGTCCCAAGGTTAGAAGCTTAAGTTGAAAGAGTTGACCGGATGTTGACATATGAGTAAATAACTTTGGAATAGAGTTTTGATGGTTCATATAGCTTCGTATTGTTATTTTGGACTTAGGAGTATGTCTCGATATTGATTTGGAGGTCAGTACGTCAGTTTGGCTTAAATTGGCGAAAGTTGGAATGCTCAAGGCTTGGAAAGTTGAGAAGTTTGACCAAGAGTGAATTTGTTGATACCGGGCTCGAATTGTGGTTCTGGGAGTTGGAATAGGTCCATTGTATCATTTATGACTTTGTGTGAAAAATTTGGGATCGACAGAATTGGTTGGTATTTTTCGGCATTAGTTTTAGAAGTTGAAAGTTCAATAGTTTATTAGCTTTGAATATGGGTGTGATTTGTGATTTTGATATTGTTTGATGTGATTTGAGGCTTTGACTTATTTCTTATGATGTTTTAGGATGTGTTAATATGTTTGAATGGGGTCCCGAGGCGTCAAATGTGATTTGGATCATTTTGGACTGTTGTAATTGTTGTATCTGGTTTCCTTATACGCATTTGCAAGGGAGGTCTCGCATTCACAAAGTGTATTTGGGTGACTGGGGAAGTTTGTTCTTCACTTTCGCGGAGGTTGCGGGTTTGTGCATCGTGATCGCAAGAGGGGACTTGCGTTCGTGTAGAAGGATGAGCTGGTTAGGCATCAGGCATGTAAGCCTTCACATTCGGAGGATAGGGGTCGCATTCTTGTAGGAATTGGACCAGTAGTCATCGCGCTCGCGAGGTGGGTCTCGTGTTCTGATCTATGTCCAATCCGCACTCAATAGTGAGTGGAAACGATTGTTGGAAGAATAGTACCCAACAAGAGTCGGGATCGATCTCCACAGGAAGTTTAATATGGGTGTTAGGGTGTACACTTGGTGAGAGAAAATGAAATAACTCAATTGTGCTTCCAAATAAGGGATTTTGTTCTCTACTTCTAAATTAATACTAACAATTATAAATTAATGAGAAGAAACTAGAAAGCGAGTAATTGAGTTTGTTATTTTTACCAAATGGTTAAAAGGCCTGGGGATGTGGCCCTCACCTAGGTGTTCGCCTAATGGGTTAAGTACGTTAACACTTAATTTATTGATCGGAGTGTGTTATAGCTCTCAACTCTATGTTACCCACTCAATATCTCTTGATCATAGAGTGATTTTGCCCAATTTGGCTTTCTCAAGCCCAAATGGGTATCAAACTAAATAGTTGATATGAGCTCAAGTCAGGTTTTCCTATCTCAAGTTCAAACCCTTTAATTAGGCTAATCAAATCCTTAACTAGCTCAATTTCTTGTTAGCCAACTTTTCCTAGACTAGGTCCCTCTTTCTCAAGTAAAGACCAAGTCAAAAAGGCATGAATCAATGTTTACAACCATTAATTCTATAGTTAAAGCATAAACAAGGCTAAATAACAAACACCTAATCATAAACAAGCATTAAATTAAATACCGATAAGATATACACACTAGGATTGAGCCAAAATCCTAGTAATAGTCTAGCTACTCATAGTAGAAAATAAAGAAAATAAAGAAGAAACACTAATTAAACCCACAATATAAGATTAAAATGATAAGCTGTGATGTTTTTATCTCAAAATGGTCACAAATTTCCTAAATAGAAAACTACAACGACTACAGCTGCTAGAACCTCAAAACTTGATCTAATAATGTGATTCCCGTCTATTTATAGTGGCCCAAAATTTGTTGACAAAAATTCGGGAGGTTCTGCAGCACAACTTCATGTGCAGTGCACACATTGCTTTGCAGGGGACTGGATTCTACAGCTGCACAATTGGGTATGCGGCTGCGATTTAGCTTTTGTGGCCACGCAACTCATGTGCGGTCCTCACCTCGAGCAAGGCTTCTAGTGTTGGTCAGTTGCACAGTCTGTGAACTTTTTGAATTCTTGTCAGTGCGGACCATGTTCTGTGGCCGCATAAATTGTGTGCGGTCCGCGCTTTTGCTTGGAGTACTGTCGGGCTTTTTCATCAGTTCTGCGGCCAGAGAGAGAATTTGGCGGTCTGCACTTGCTTCTGCAGCTGCAGAAATACTTCCGCGGACCGTACTTCTAGTATGTTATGCCCCTTCTTGCCTTGTGAGTCGGAATACTCCTTTTTGAGTCGGATTTCTTCATAAGAGCCAAAATTTGCAACATTATTGCAATTTGCACACTTTTATTTATTTTGGGAACATAAATTAATACTTTCAGACTAATATAAGGGTGTCTAACGGGCCGGGTCAACCCAGTTCTGGACCGGCCCAGACCGGTTGAAACCGAAATTGGCCCGAATCTGTACAAATATGGTCGGATGGGCTGGGTTAATGGGGTAAGGAGGGTTGGTCCATTTAACTTGGGGAAATCGGTTAACCGGCCTGTTCAAACTCGGTCAATGGGATTTACTATAGAACCGGTTAATCGGCCCGGACTGGACTGACTCAGACCGGTATAATGGCTACTTTAATTTGATTTAATTTTATTTTCTTATAATGGGGCCTACCTTTTTCTTACTGATGGCCCAACGGCTGTTTTGCACATTTAGCCCTTTTTTGGGTCAATTTTTTTTTAAATTGGACACTTTTTGTAATTACTAATTTAGCCCTTTGAGAAACTATAAATACATCCCCCCTTCCCCCCGCTTCTTCATTTCTTCACTCATCTTTATTTCTCAAACTCAAATTCTCAATTCAAGTTAAAACCTGCCCCGTACTTCTAGAGTGTGCTCATATGTTTGGGAACACTTTGAGGTGGTAGAAGAAAATGAAAAAGTTCAAAAAGTAAAGTGCAAGAACTATGGTCAAGTCTTAAATCTTCGTCTAAAGTGTGACACAAGCAGTTTAAGGAGGCATATGAAGAGTTGTCTTGAGCGTCCTTCAGAAATTCGTATTTAAGTTGATTTGAGATCATTTATATTATTTTAAAATTATTAGACGTATTTAAGTTTAGTGTTTTAGTTTCTTAGATTAATTTGAAGTATTATTATGCTTGAAAATTTAGTTTTACTCTTTTTTCGTTAATTTACTTGTTAAATACAAACTTTAATTTTGTAATTTTTAAATAAATATAGCACTTGCAATTTATAAGTGTAATTTTTCCCATCTTCATTGTATTCTTTATATTTTTACTTGAAATTAATATAACTTACAATAGTTATACAAAATACAAAAAAAAAAAAATTTAAAATTACACTAACCCGGCCCGGCCCCTTGTACCCATAACCCTTACGGTTTATTTTTTATCCGGATGAACCCGAACCCGTTAAACCCGGTAACCCCTAACCCATAACGTACAGATCCAAATTTTCCTACCCAGCCCGGCCTGACCCACCCGTTAGACACCCATACACTAAAACAAAAGCAAAAAGGTAATAATAAGTGGTGAAAATCTACACTTATCACTACGAATCAAGAGGTAAGCTATTTTTTATCACTTTTGTACAATAATATTGAATACCTATTAATTTCTACACCTAGATTATATGTTTTTAAGGTAATATTTAGGGGATTTTGGACTACTGATAGTAGAGTAAGATTTGGGGGTATGAGGGTCAATTTATGATCAGAATTGGATGATTTTAGTATGGTTGGATTCGCTATTGAATGGGTATTCGGATTTTATAAATTTTGTTGGGTTTTGAGCCGTGGGCCGAGGTTGAATTTTTGAGTTAAATTTTTGAATTTAGTTTAAATACTTAGCTTTATCGTATGGAATCGATTCCTATAGATTTTATTGATTATATTAAGTTATTTGTGACTATATTCAAGTCGTTTGATAGCCGATTTGCGAGGCAAGGGTTTGTTGGAGCATTGAGTTGCGCACTTAGGTAAGTAACACTTCTAAACTTAGTATTGAGGGTTTGAATCCCTAGAATACGTGTTATATGGTTGGTATTTGGATGACGCATATGCTAGGTGATGGGTGTATCGACGTGCACCATGGTAATTATGACTTGGTTGATTCTGTGTAGTTATCTAGTCATGTTTCCATCCGTGTAATTCCTACGTGTTAGAGTAATTGAGTTGTGATATATGTTATAAATCATGTTTAGGCTTTGTGCTTATTCTATTGGGACCCACTGAGGCCATTTCTATTGTTGAGTTATTTGCTTAAGTTGCAACTATGTACTCAGTCATATTTATTTATTTGCATATCATATGTTAGTCTCTGTTATCATTTACTGTTACATCATGTTATCATTGTTCGGGGTAAGTGATATGAGATTTGTGGGCCTGTGATACTAGAGTGATTAATGACTGAGTTGGGGAATATAAGCCGGATTGTGATTGATATTTTTAGGATCAGGATGCATCAACATGCCTTATTAGCTCATTTATGGGATTGGGTTGCACGCCGCTGCAAGTCTTATAGGCTTATTTATTATTATGGTATGGGATTGCATGTCGTAGTAGGCCATATTGGATTTATAGTAGTGCTTGGGTATGATCCGCCCCTCCGACGTCTAACAAATCAGAAGTGAGCACAGGTATCGTATAGTGCTGAGTGATTGTGTGTAATGAGTGGGAATTTGAGACATATAGATTGAGTACTATGAGAATGTGAGTACCTTGAAGTATCAATGTGATGCATTACATTTTACATGCATATTTGACTTGTAGGCATAAAGATGTAACATTCCCCATGCTAATTGTACCTGGCATAGTTTATCAATGTTGAGCCTAAATTATTGAACTTGAAAGCATGCATAAATTTCTGTACTGTGTACGAGCTGAATTTGGAAGTTCTCTATGTTATTACTGTCATTATCTTGTCATATCTATGTTGCCATTATTTGATTCAGACTGTGCCTTTTGAGCTCGTCACTGCTTTCAGTCCAAGGTTAGTCTGGTTACTTATTGAGTATATTGGGTTGGTTATACTCGTACTATACTCATACTTTATGTGCAAATCCAGGTACATTTGGACGCGGTGATTGCTAGATCTGGTGGTAGTACCTGCTCGGAGACTTCGAGGTAGCTGTTATGATGCCTGCATACCTTGACTCTTCTTCCTTTCATTTTATTTTAGTACTATTCTATTTTCTTAGACAGTTGTAGTATAGTTTAAGACCATGTTGACATTAGTAGCTCAAGTACTCGGTAACACCAGGATTTTGGGATTTATTCTTGTTGAGTTTCAATTGGTTATCAATTATCAATGGGATTTTCCACTGTTGAACTTGTTAAAAATCATGTTTTTAATTCAATTACGTAGTTATTATTTGATTTTTGGCTTGCCTAGTAATGTGATAGACATCATCATGATAAGTTTGTATCAGAACACTAGGTTAATTAGGTCTCGCGAGTCATGAGCAGGTTTAGTAGAGTCTTGCGGATCGGTACAGAGACTTTTGTACTTACCTTTGAGAGGCTACAGAACTGTAACGATCCGGCCGGTCGTTTTTAGAATTTGCGCCCCGATCTCCATTACCCGTTTCCCCTAAGCTCATTTCTACTATTTTGGTTTGCCAGGACATTCGGTATTAGGATTCGGAGTGTTTTGGGATACTTAGTCCCTAAATGAGAGCTTAAGAGTTAAAAAATGGTCCGAAACTGGAACAGTGTGAAGACGACCTTGGAACGGAAATTCGATGGTTCCGTTAGCTCCATTAGGTGGTTTCGGGGTTGGGAGCGTGTTCGGAATGTATTTTAGAGGCTTATAGCTCATTTAGGCTTGAAATGCCGAAGTTTGAATTTTTGAAGCTTCCAGTCCGATAGTGAGTTTTTGATCCGAGGTTCGGATTGGAATTTTGGAAGTTACAGTAGCTCCGTCATGTCATTTGAGATATGTGTGCAAAATTTCAGGTCATTCGGGCGAGGTTTGGTTAGGTTTTTGATAGAAAGAGTGTTTTGTTGGAATTTGAAGTTTTTAGGCTTGAATCTTTGATTTAATTGGATTTTCGATGTTGTTTTAGGTGTTTTAAGGATTGGTACAAGTTTGAATGAGGTATTAGGTGGTATTGGTGCTCATACTTCACCTGCTGGCAGTTGAGGAATCTAGACACGTAGTCAACTATATCCTTCTTCATCCGCCTCCACCAGTAGTGCTGCCTCAAATCTTGATACATCTTCGCGGCACCCAAATGGATGGAGTACCGCGAGCTATGGGCCTCTGCTAGAATCATGCTGGGCTCTGAAAAGTCCAATCTCACGAACTGGCTGGCTAAGGCCTGAAGATCCATCGCCATAGGTCTCTCTGAGGCTGGTAAATATGCCAAACTATCCGCCCGGCGACTCAAGGCATCGGCTACCACATTGGCCTTGCCCGGGTGATAAAGGATAGTAATATCATAATCCTTTAACAACTCTAACCATCTCCTCTGACGCATATTCAGGTCCTTCTGCTTAAGCAAGTGCTGCAAACTCCGATGGTCAGTATAGATCTCACAAGGCACTCTATACAAATAATGACGCCAGATCTTCAAGGCATGAACAATAGCAGCTAACTCAAGATCATGTACAGGATAGTTCTTTTCATGCACCTTCAACTGTCTGGACGCGTAGGCAATCACCCTACCATCCTGCATCAACACCACTCCAAGTCCATCCCATGAGGCATCACAATAAACTGTAAAAAACCCCGAACTGGTAGGCAGCATCAAGAATGGGGCTGAAGTCAAAGCTGTCTTGAGCTTTTGGAAGCTCGCCTCACATTCCTCTGTCCATATAAATGGGGCACCCTTTTGGGTCAATCTAGTCATAGGGGCCGTTATCGATGAAAACCCCTCTACAAAGCGACGGTAATAACCCACCAAGCCAAGGAAACTGCGAATCTCTGTAGCTGAGGAGGGCCTGGGTCAACTCTGCACGACCTCCACCTTCCTCGGATCCACTCGAATGCCCTCACTCGATACCACGTGACCTAGGAATGCCACAGAACTCAGCCAGAACTCACATTTTGAGAACTTTGCATATAATTTCTTCTCTTTCAGAGTTCGAAGCACTGTCCTCAGGTGCTGCTCACGATCTTCTCAACTCCGGGAATATACCAGAATATCATCAATAAAAATGATCGCGAATGAGTCAAGATATGGCCTGAGTACACTGTGCATCAAATGCATAAAAGCTGCCAGGGCATTAGTGAGCCCAAAAGACATAACAAGGAACTCGTAATGACCATACCGAGTCCTGAAGGCAGCCTTCGGGATATCTGGCTCCCGAATCTTCAACTGATGGTAACCTGAGCACAAATCAATCTTGGAAAACACTTGTGCGCCTTGGAGCTGGTCAAATAGATCATGAATACGAGGTAGAGGATAACGGTTCTTCACTGTAACTTTGTTCAACTGGCGATAATCAATGCACATGTGCAAGGAACCATCCTTCTTCTTCACAAACAAGACAGGGGCAACCCACGGCGAAACACTGGGCCGAATAAAACCCTTGCCAAGCAATTGCTGCAACTAATCCTTCAACTCCTTCAACTCAGGAGGAGCCATGCGATACGGGGGAATGGAAATGGGCCGAGTGCCCGGCAATAGATCAATTCCAAAATCGATATCTCTATCGAGCGGCATGCCCGGAAGATTAGCCGGAAACACATCGAGGAAATCCCGTACCACTGTGACTGAATCAATAGAAGGGGTATCAACATTGACATCTCTCACATAAGCTAAATACGCGGTGCACCCCTTCTCAACCATACGTTGAGCTTTAAGGAAAGAGATAACTCTACTGGGAGTATGATCTAAAGTACCACTCCACTCAATACATGGAACACATGGCATAGCCAGCGTCACGGTCTTGGCGTGACAATCAAGAATAGCATGATGGGGCGACAACCAATCCATGCCCAGAATAATATCAGAATCGAACATACCGAGTAATAATAGATCCGCCCTGGTCTCAAAACCACGAATAGTAACCAAACACGATCGGTAAACGCGGTCCACAACAAGAGAATCTCCCATATAAGTAGAAACATAAACGGGGGCACTCAAAGAATCCCGAGGCACACCCAAATGCGAAGCAAAATAAGAAGACACATACGAATAAGTAGAGACTGGATCGAATAGAACCGATGCCTCTCTATGACTAATTAGAATAATACATGTGATGACGGAGTCGGAGGCAACCCGCTTGATTTGGTCTCCCCCTCAGGAACTGCAGAAGCGGTTGATTGACCGCATGAGCGGTACCGCAGAAGCGGTTATTTATCCATAGAAGCGGAATCTTCCCTTTAATGAGAAGCCGCAGAAGCGGTTGTATTGCCTCTTAAGCGGGACCGCAGAAGCGGTCCCTTGTTCGCAGAAGCGGAAATGTCTGTGTAGACATAGAAAATTTTGAGGGTTTAATTTCATAAGTTGAAAATCGATTGAGAGCTCGGGAGAAGGCGATTTCGAGTGGGTTTTGAAGAGAAAATCATTGGGTAATGTTTATTTGATACCTTTTCATTATATTTCATCATTATATAGCTAAATACATCATTGGAATTCGAATTTAGGATCAAAATTTGGTTAATTTGGGGTAAAACTTCATAGACCAAACTATTGGGTTTTGAGGGGGCATTTAACCTCTGATTTGGGAGATTTTTATATGGTTAGAATCGTGAGAGTACGAGAGTTCTGAAAATGTAAAAATTATTAAATTTCGAGATGTTGGCTGGAGGGGCATTTTGGTCAATTTACCTATTTTCGCGCCCTAGCTTTAATTTTTATATTGGAATCAGTTGTTTGCAATATTATTTACGATGTGTAATTGAATAGATTTGGGCCATTTGGAGTCAGATACTCATGAAAATGGCGCGGTTTCTAGTGATATTGAGCCGGTTCGAGGTAAGTGGCTTGTTTAACCTAGTGTGGGGGACCTTTCCCCTTATGACATGTTCTGAATATTTGAATGCCTCGTACGTGAGGTGACGAGCGCGTACTTGAGCAAATTGTTGTAAAACCATTTCTACTTGGAGTATTTACATGGAGATTCTTCTGTTTACTTGTTCCTTTAAACTGTAGGTTTTGACCTGTGCTAGCTTAGAGAAGCATGCTTAGCTGACTTACTTGCTTAATTGTTTAACTGTACTATTTGCACTTTCTGAAGCATGTTAGGTTAGAAATTTCAATTACTTGTAATGATTTAGCATTTATTCTGAGATTTATGAGTTGTTGATGTGGTGTGCTTTAAATTGGGACTACGGGACGGCTTCCCGGGAGATCCCCCTGTACTTGACTTATTTTGGATTGAAGGTGTGGGATACCAAGAGATCCCTGGCACGTGTTTCTATATATATACATTGGGATACCAAGAGATCCCCGACTCATTTATTGAGGATACTAAGATATCCTCGGGATACTAAGAGATCCCCGACTCACTTATTGAGGATACCAAGAGATCCTCGAGATACCAAGAGATCCCCGGCTAACTTATTGAGGATACCAAGAGATCCTCGGGATACCAAGAGATCCTTAGTACACATGATGAGGATACCAAGAGATCCTCGGGTTACCAAGAGATCCCCGGTTACTATTTCCTGGTTGAGGATAGTATTTGCTTGTATTGTTACCTTTACTATCTATTACTGCTCTTTTGTACTTATCCGATTCAGATTTTTGTTGTAGACATTATTTAAATTGTTTCTGTTACCTTATTATTTATTATGTTTATCTCAGTAGGGCCCTGACCTTCCTCGTTACTACCCAACCAAGGTTAGGCTTGGCACTTACTGAGTACCGCTGTGGTGTACTCATGCCCTTCCTGCGCATGTTTTTCATGTGCAGATCATTCAGGTACCACTACTCAGGCGCACTATCAGTGAGGCAGGAGGACCACGGAGACTTCGAGGTAGTTCTGCTGCGTCCGCAGACCGACGAGTCTCCTTCTTACTCTATCTTTAGTATCTAGTTTTCTCTCTTTCGGTTGTTAGAATATTCTGGAGTTTTGGAGCCATACTGTACATTTCTATAACCTGTGTTGCCCGTGAGTTTTTGGGTCTTTGGGAATAGTGTTAGACTTGTGTTTTATTGAGTTGTACATGCCGAGTGGCATCCAGTACAGTTACTTTTAGTTATTTAATTTGGTTTTCCTCTGTTTTTCCGTAATTGTTATACTTTCCGCAATATTTAGCTTACCTGGTCGTGGGGACTAGGTGCCATCACGATATGTTCATGATCGGTGAACTAGATTCATGACAAGTTACCCTCATCTTTTCACTACTTCAGGTATGTTATTTATGCTCGTTCGAGGACGAACGAATGTTTAAGTGTAGGAGGATGTAACGACCCGACCGGTCGTTTTTGGAATTTGCACCCCGATCCCCTATTACCCGTTTCCCTTAAGTTCATTTCTTTTATTTTGGTTTGGCGGGACATTCAGTATTAGGATTCGGAGTGTTTTAGGACACTTAGTCCCTAAATGAGAGCTTAAGCGTTGAAAAATGATCCAAAATCGGAACAGTGTGAAGACAATCTCGGAACGGAAATCTGATGGTTCCGTTAGCTCCGTTAGGTGATTTCGGGTTTGGGAGGTGTTCGGAATGTATTTTGGAGGCTCGTAGCTCATTTAGGCTTGAAATGCCGAAGTTTGAATTTTTGAAGCTTCCTGTCCGATAGTGAGTTTTTGATCCGAGGGTCGGATTGGAATTCCAGAAGTTGCATTAGCTCCGTCATGTCATTTGGGATATGTGTTGAAAATTTCAGGTCATTCGGGCGAGGTTTGGTTAAGTTTTTGATCGAAAGTGTGTTTTGTTGGAATTTGAAGTTCTTAGGCTTGAATCTTTGATTTAATTGGATTTCCGGTGTTGTTTTAGGGGTTTTAAGGATTGGTACAAGTTTGAATGAGGTATTAGGTGGTATTGGTGCTTTTGGTTGAGGTCCCGGGGCCTCTGGTGCGTTTCGGATGCTCAACGGGCAAGTTATGGAGTTGGAGGGAAAAATTTGCAGCAGGCTTCTGGTATTTTCGCTTGTGCTGCTTGGGAACCGCAGAAGCGGCTAGGCAGTCGCAGAAGCGAGGCGTGGGCTCAAGGTCAGGTCCATAGAATCGGTATCGCTTCAGCGATCCATAGACCGCAGAAGTGGAAAATGGGATGGTAAATGGATGCCGCAGAAGCGGTCCCTTGTCCGCAGAAGCGGAAATGTCTGGGCAGAAATAAAAAATTTTGAGGGTTTAATTTTATAAGTTGAAAATCGATTGAGAGCTCGGGAGAAGGTGATTTCGAGTGGTTTTTGAAGAGAAAATCATTGGGTAACGTTTCTTTGATCGCTTTTCATTATATTTCATCATTATATAGCTAAATACATCATTGGAATTCGAATTTAGGATCAAATTTGGTTAATTTAAGGTAAAACTTCATAAACCAAATTATTGGGTTTTGAGGGGGCATTTGACCTCTGATTTTGGAGATTTTTATATGGTTAGACTCGTGAGAGTACGAGGGTTCTGAAAATGTGAAAATTATTAAATTCTGAGACATTGGCCGGAGGGGCATTTTGGTTATTTTACCTGTTTTCGCGCCCTAGCTTTAATTTTTATATTGGAATCAGCTGTTTGCAATATTATTTACGATGTGTAATTGAATTGAATAGATTTGGGCCATTTGGAGTTGGATACTCGTGGAAAAGGCGCGGTTTCTAGTGATATTGAGTCGGTTCGAGGTCAGTGGCTTGTCTAACCTTGTGTGGGGGACTTTTCCCCTTAGGACATGTTCTGAATATTTGAATGACTCGTACATGAGGTGATGAGCGCGTACTTGAGCAAATTGTTGTAAACCCGTTTCTACTTGGAGTATTTACATGGAGATTCTTCTGTATACTTGTTACTTTAAACTGTAGGTTTTGATCTGTGCTAGCTTAGAGAAGCATGCTTAGCTGACTTACTTGCTTAATTGTTTAACTGTACTATTTGCACTCTGTGAAGCATCTTAGGTTAGAAATTTCAATTACTTGTACTGGTTTAGCATTTATTCTGAGATTTATGAGTTGTTGTTGTGGTGTGCTTTAAATTGGGACTACGGGACGGCTTCCCGGGAGATCCCCCTGTACTTGACTTATTCTGGATTGAAGGTGCGGGATACCAAGAGATCCCTGACACATGTTTCTATATATATACACATTGGGATACCAAGAGATCCCCGACTCACTTATTGAAGATACCAAGAGATCCTCGGGATACCAAGAGATCCCCGGCTCACTTATTAAGGATACCAAGAGATCCTCGGGATACCAAGAGATCCCTAATACACATGATGAGAATACCAAGAGATCCTTAGGTTACCAAGAGATCCCCGGTTACTATTTCCTAGTTGAGGACAATATTTACTTGTATTGTTACCGTTACTTTCTATTACTGCTCTCCTGTACTTATCCGGTTAAGATTTTTGTTGTAGACTTTATTTAGATTGTTTCCGTTACCTTATTACTTATTATGTTTATCTCAGTAGGGCCCTGACCTTCCTCGTCACTACCCAACCGAGGTTAGGGTTGGCACTTACTGAGTACCGCTGTGGTGTACTCATGCCCTTCCTGTGCATGTTTTTCATGTGAAGATCATTCAGGTACCTCTACTCAGGCGCACTATCAGTGAGGCAGGAGGAAAACGGAGACTTCGAGGTAGTTCTGCTGCATCCGCAGACTGACGAGTCTCCCTCTTACTCTATCTTTAGTATCTAGTTTTCTCTCTTTCGGTTGTTAGAATATTCTGGAGTTTTGGAGCCATACTGTACATTTCTATAGCCTGTGTTGCCCATGATTTTTCGGGTCTTTGGGAATAGTGTTAGACTTGTGTTTTATTGAGTTGTACATGCCGAGTGGCATCCAGTACAGTTACTTTTAGTTATTTAATTTGATTTTCCTCTATTTTTTTGCAATTGTTATACTTTTCGCAATATTTGGCTTACCTGGTCGTGGGGACTAGGTTCTATCACGACATGTTCACGATCGGTGAACTAGGGTCGTGACAAGAACCATTAGAAAACTTCACTTTCTTGTATTCTTGTCGTACGAATTTGTTGATTTCGGAAACTAAGCTTCTATTATTCTATCTCTCATAGATGGTGAGGACACGTGCGACCGGATCAGGTGGACGGCCACCAGTACAACTAGATAAGGTCGTGAGAGTTCGAGACCGTGTTAAAGGTCGAGGTGCAGCTTGTGCTGCAGCTAGAGCAGCACTTGTGGAGCCACCAGTTTCTCCAGCTTAGGAGCAGATACCAGATATGGTTGAACCGGTAAGACCAGCATAGGCACCAGCTGTGCCCATTTTGATTCTAGGAGTTCGGGAGATTTTGGCCCAGATATTGATTATGTGCACTAGCCTTTCTCAAGCGATTATAGTTTCGGCTGCACCAACGACTTCTCCGGCCGAGGGAGGTGCTCAGACTCTCATTGCCCGTACTCTAGAGCAGGTAGTTTGGGGACTTCAGAAACTAGGGTTAGCTCCTCAGGCCTAGGTTGATCCACCTATGAGTGACGAGGAGCAGAAGAGAGTACAGATGTTTGGAAGGCTCAGTCCTCCAGAGTTCTATTGGGCTGAGTTAGAGGATGCTTATGATTTATTAGACAGGTGCCAACAGATCCTTTGCACGACGGGTATCTTGGAGACCAATGAAATCTTATTTACTGTTTTTCAGCTATCGGGGGAAGCCTTCAGACGGTGGAAGGCCTATGAGTTGAGCAGGCCAGTCGCCGCTGCACCACTTACGTGGCATGAGTTCTCAGTTCTCTAAGTTTGTTCTACAAACCCGCATAAAGGAGATGTGTAGGAAGTTTGAGCAGCCACGCCAGGAGGGTATGTTAGTGACCTAGTATGAGATGATATTTTAAGATTTAGCTCATCATGAGATATTGTTGGTTGCCATAGAGAGAGAGAGAGAGAGGATTATGAGGTTCATTGATAGTCTCAACTATAGACTGCGCTTCGTCATGACTAGGATGATTGCGTTAGGTGCGAGGTTTGATGAGGTGGTTGATATTACTAGACATCTAGAGCAGGTTCGTAGTCAGGAGCGTAAGGAGAGGGAGGCCAAGAAGCCTCGTGGTTCGGGTGGTTTCAATAGTGCCTCATCTAGAGGACAATCCCATCACAGTAGGGTAGTCCTTATAGGCATGCTCAGATGGCTCATCTGATTCATTGGGGTGTATCAGCTAGCCATGGTTTTTACAGTGCCCGTTCGGGTCAGTCATCTCTCAGTTCCTTCCTATATTAAAGTTCATCCCATGCTGCATCAGTTCAGGTTTCATAATTACCATGTCCTTCTAGTAGTTACTCTGGTTCTCGTGATCTGATTTAGTCCCTACGCCATTGACATATCGTAGTTTCTTTGAGTGTGGAGAGTTTGGACATACGAGGAGGTATTGTCCCCATCTTTTAGGAGTCCAGTTCAGTAAAAGGGTCAGGATATGAATTCCGCAATAGTTACTTCACCACCCGCTCAGCCATCTCGGGGTGGGGCCCAAATAGCTAGAGGTCGCCCTAGAGTGGGAGGTCGACTAGGTAGTGGTCAGGCTCGATGTTATAATTTTCTCGCCAGGCTAGAAGCCGTTGCTTTAGATGCAATGATCATAGGTATTGTTTTTGTGTGCCACAGAGATGCTTTCATATTCTTTGACCCTGTTTCCACTTATCCATATGTATCATCGTATTTTGCTCGTTATTTAGATATTCCCCATGATTCTTTATTACGTATGTTCATATATCTATGGTGGTAGGCGATTCTATTGTATTAAACCATGTGCATCATTTGTGTGTGATGACTATTGGTATATTCGAGATGAGAGTTGATCTCTTACTGCTTAGTATGGTTGATTTTAATGCGATTCTAGGCATGGATTGGTTGTCACTATGTCATGTTATTCTGGATTGTCATGCTAAGATCATGACGTTGGCGATGCCGAAATTGCCTAGGATTGAGTGGAGAGGTTCTTTGGACTATGTTCCCCGTAGAGTGATTTAATATTTGAAGGACCAACAGATGGTTGGGAAGGGATGTTTGGCATATTTGTCCTTTGTGAGGGATGTTGGTGTTGATACTCCTACCATTAATTCTATTTTGGTTGTGTGAGACTTTCCAGATGTGTTTCTTGTAGACCTGTTGGACATGCCACCCGACAGGGACATTGATTTTGGTATTGGCTTGGTGTCAGGAACTCAGCCCATTTCTATTCTGTTTTATCATATGGCACCATTAAAGTTGAAAGAATTGAAAGAGAAACTTCAGGAGATTCTTGATAAGGGATTCATTAGACCTAGTGTGTCACCTTTGGGTGCACAGGTTCTGTTTGCAAAGAAGAATAATGGTACTGTACGAATGTGCATTGATTATAGGTAGTTGAACAAGGTTACTATTGAGAAGAAGTATCATTTCCCGCACATTGATGACTTGTTTGACTAGCTTCAAGGAGCTAGAGTGTTCTCTAAGATTGATTTGAGGTCTGGGCATCACCAATTGAAGATTTGGGACTCTAATATTTTGAAGACGACATTCAGGACTCGCTATGGTCACTATGAGTTTCTTGTGATGTCTTTTGGGCTGACCAATGGCCCATCAGTATTCATGTATTTGATGAACAATGTATTCCAGCCATATCTTGATTTGTTTGTCATAATAATCATTAATGTATACTGGTTTAATCTCGTAGCTAGGAGGAGCAAGCGTAGTATCTGAGTATTGTACTACAGACTTTGAGGGAGAATAAGCTTTACGCTAAATTCTCTAAGTGTGAGTTTTGGCTTGGTTTTGTGGTGTTCTTGGGGCACATGGTTTCCAATGAGGGGATCAAGGTAGATTCGAAGAAGATTGAGGAAGTTCAGAGTTGGCCCAGATCGTCTTCAACTACTAAGATTTGGAGTTTTCTTGGCTTGGCCAGATATTATAGCAGTTTCGTGGGGGGTTTCTCTTCCATTGGTGTGCCTTTGACTAGGTTGACCTAGAAGGGTGCCCCATTCAGGTGGTCTGATTTGTGTAAGGAGAGATTTCAGAAGCTCAAGACTTTCTTGATCACAATTCGACTTCTAGTTTATCTTTCAACATCAGGTTTATATACAATGTATTGTGATGCTTCTCAGATTGGTATGAGTTGTGTCTTAATGCAGAAAGGTAGAGTGATTGCTTATACTTCACGCCATTTTAAGCCCCATGAGAAGAACTACCCCGTTCATATTTAGAGTTGGCAACTATTGTCCATGCATTGAAGATTTAGAGGCATTATCTCTATGGTGTGTCTTGTGAGGTATTTATAGATTATCGGAGTCTACAACACTTATTCAATCAAAAGGATCTAAATTTGAGCAGCGGAGATGGTTGGAGTTGTTAAAAGATTATGATATTGCCATTTTGTATCATCCTGAGAAGGCCAATGTGGTGGCCGATACCTTGACTAGAAAGGCTGTGAGTAAAGGTAGCCTTGCATATATTCTTATTGATGAGAGATAGCTTGCATTATATGTTCAGGCCTTAGCCAATCAGTTTGTGAGGTTAGATGTTTCGGAGCCTACTCGGTTTCTAGCTTGCATAGTTTCTCAATCTTCCTTATTTGAGTATATTAGAGAGCATCAGTATGAAGACCCTATTTTCTTGTCCTTAAGGACATGGATCAGGACGCGATGATTCCAAAGAGGGTTTTATTGGAGATGATGAGGTGTTGCGGATGCAGGGTCGAAGTTGTGTGTCCAATGTGGATGGGTTACGTGAGTTGATTTTTGAGGAGGCCTAAAGTTCATGGTATTCCATTCATCCGGGTGCTGCAAAGATGTATCAAGACTTGAGGTAGCACTATTGGTGGAGAAGAATGAAGAACAATATAGTAGCATTTGTGGCTTAGTGCTTGAACTGTCAGCAAGTGAAGTACGAGCATCAGAGGACAGGCGGTATGCTTTAGAGGCTTGATATTCCTAAACGGAAATGAGAATGTATCACCACGGACTTCATTCTTGGACTCCCGTGGAATTTAAAGAAATTTGATGCTATTTGGGTGATTGTCCACCGGTTGACTAAGTCCGCATATTTCATTCTAGTGGTGGCTACCTATTCTTCAGATCGATAAACTGAAATCTATATCCTCAAGATCGTTCGGTGTCAGTTATCGTTGAATGGGGCACATAGTTCACATCGTAATTTTAGAGACTACTACAGTGAGAGTTAGGCACACGGGTGGAGTCGAGCACAACATTCCACCCGAGACGGACAGACAAACCGAGCGCACTATTCAGATATTGGATGATATGTTATGCGTTTGTGTTATGGATTTTAGGGATTCTTGTGATTAGTTTCTACGACTATCATAGTGTCACGACCCAAACTGATGAGCCGTGACAGGCACCCGATTATATATCTGCATGATTTTACTACATCTATGTAGGTCATACTATACCATAACTCTTACTCCGATTATCGTTGCTGAGGTCTGCTACCAAATTCCCGCTTACTCTTGTTGCTTATCCCACATGTATAAATCTAAGTCCTTTAATGCTTCATCATTAAGGTTCATCTTAATAATGATGCCCTAATCTCATCTCTTACTTTGTGACTTTTGCCCATCCATTGTTGATTCACCTCAATATTGATCTACAATATACCACTGATAATTTGAAACTTCTTACGTAATATCTTTCCACTAGGGCTTACGTTACATCGAGGAATATTTGAAGTGATTTTTCCTGATCCACTTAGCGGTGATAATGTATTTCAATAACCGTAAATTTTATATATGTTCACAAAGTGAAGCCTGAGATTGGCTAAAAGCTGGAGGAAAAAGGAGAAAAGATTCGCATAGGCGCACATACAAGGAAAAAATCGTATAGGCTGCGTAATAGACGGTAGAAATAGTTACGAGATTGGAGGGATTCTGACCACAAGTCATGGTGTGAGAAAGAGGTCAAAAGGGGGGAATGCCATGGCCTTTGGATTTATTCACAGAGCAGGTGCCTAGATGGCAAGGAGAGTACTAAAGTATTCGAAAGACATAACTTATGAAAATGATAAGTGCATCTGTCAGCATTTGAAGAGAATGTTCCAAAGAGGAGAATGATGTTGCACCCCATATTTTCGTACGTGAAAGTACGTCATAAGTAAATTGATGAAATCTCGGAAATAAGATGTTACATCCCGCATTTTCGTACATTATTCGTCGTAAGTTAATCGACACAAGTTCGGGAATGAGATTACCTTGGGATTATAAATATTAGGGTACTTCACAAGTGATAATTAAATTCGTGAAGGTGAGAGGGCAGAAAATGAGTTTCGTCGAAGTTTGGCAATTTGGAATAAAATACCCGGTATTTATGAACTAGTGCCATACAAGGTACTATATGACCATGATAGTACGGTGTATAAAGTGTGCTAAAAGTAAGTATTATTTTAAATAATTTGGGATAATTTTTAATTATGTGGGTATTAGTTAATTATTGATTTAATAGGAAATTAACCATGTAATTAGGGAATTGTGGCTAATTAGTAGATGGGGAGAAACATATCAACGTGGCAGCAAAAGGGGTTTGAAATAAGTGACTATTGAATTAAGTGGCTTAGTCATCACAATTAGTGTCCCCACTCCTAAAGGTTAAAGATAACCTCTCTAATCCATTAAAAAGAGGTATCATACTTTGCAATTTCATACAACATTACTGCATTGTGAAATATCAAAGAGATATATCATTCTGGCAACGTAATTCCTTCAACAACTCATACGAGATTATATCGTAGCAACGTGAGTTTTTAAAATTTTAAGGGAGTACGGTGAAATCTTTCTCAAGAATAGATTAAGAATTTTTCCCTACTTCGATCTGCCGTTATATATTATCACAATTGACCTGTGTTAGTGGGATTGTCAAGAAAATCGGCTCAGGTATGTTAAGGCTATCCCCGTTTTTCTTTTTGGCATGATCTATACGACACAAACGAAACGAGCAAATGCACAACTTCCATAAATGATTCTAATCATAGAAATGCTAGAGATATTTATATTCTTGATTTTTCATGTATCCTATTATTCTATCGTCTGTTCATGGGTCTCAAAAAATACGTATGTTGATAAAGTTTATTTCATGATATTAATTAGAGGCATAATGGTCTTATGACATTCCAAGAGATTTTATTGGCATACTTTTGTGAGCACGTGATTTTTGCCCTAAGCAAATTATTCCAAAATACATGCAAAAATGATTTTTTGAATTTCTTGTGAAAATTTGTTGATAATTGTGTGGAAATACCAGGATTTTTCTAATTTTTGAAAGAAAAAACAAACGAAGAAAATCAAATATCATCTATTTATATCAATTAGAAAATACCAAAAATAGAAAATAATTACTCTTTAATTTTAGAAAATCAGAAAAAAATTAAAAGTAAATACAAGGATAATACAAGAAATAATAAATACAAGAGTAAAATATAAAATAAAGAAAAGAAAATAAATAGAAAAAAATATAATACGAAAATACAAAATACAATGTATAATACAAAATACAAATACAATATATAAGAACTGGGCTA